>VZTN01002775.1:1947-24793 GCA_013400515.1 Erpornis zantholeuca | reverse complement strand
AAGAGAGCTTTCATCACTGTTGGAGCTCTTCTTAACCTGTAAGTATGCTGTTCTGTCCCACCACCTCCTCTATCTGTCATTAAAATGCAGAGATAATAAACATTTTTAGCTTAAAAGTGATGTGTTCATTGTTTGTTTAATACCTGTGAATCAGGAAGGCTCTTGCTAGCTGAATATATATATGCAGGACAGACTTCTTTAGAGGGCCTGCTGCACAGACAGNAAATAACACCACAGAGTGCTTGCAGTACCAAGCAATGTGATAATAAATTAAGCCAGTATAGATAATACTCATGACAAATGATTAGGCCCTTTGCTGAGTCGTGTAGTATCTCAGTGTTGGTCTGTATAAAGGACATCTGACTGTTCCAGTATAGAAGTCATTTGCAGATAATTTCTTTGGGATCTTTTATATTTTTCTTCCACCACTTTTCAGGCAAGATATCATCCAGCTTGAGAGTAGTGCTTTGGGTGGATTTCCATTTGTTACTGAACTGAGCACACGTGTCTTTCACAATGTGGAAAACAGGAGCAGACAGACAGGTGTATGATTACATAATCACCATGCTTTTTATATATATATTCTTGGAGGCAAATGATAAGAGTAAAAATAATCATTCAAATGGAAACCTGTAATTGATTTTTATGGGAGATGGATCAGAGAGTGATGAACTGTTCTCCATTTTGCAAAGATCTTTCTGCACATTAAGAAGAAGCAGTCTGATGTTCCTCCTAAGTATTTACAAGACGAAAATTCAGGATGGTTGATATTTTAGTCTTGAGTGAAAAAAAATAGATTCTGGTCTGCTATTACTTCATTGTTTATGTGGTTTTTTAGAACTCTGTGTGAAGATGTACTTCTTCTCTGCCAGAATAATAGTATGTACCATTTCTGCCAAACATGCAAAAAATAAAAATCTTATTTTGCCATCACAGAATGAAGAGTGAGAAGGAAAGATATAACACAACGTTTTGGTCATCTGGGAATTAACTTTCTTACAAAACAGTTACTCTTTAATTAGCTTACTTAATTAGTTTTCTGTTTAATTTCTACAACAATGCTACAAACCCTGATCAGAATTTGGTTTGTATACAGAGTAGAAAGAATCGTAGAGAGCTAAATACCGTAACATCATCCTTGTGCTTCTCATCTGTACATCCCCTGTCCTTTATCTCAGTGCAAGAGTTCATTAGAAATGGTTATACCTGATCCAGTTTTAAACAGTTTTTATCAAAGATTGTGAGAAAAAGATTGGAGTTTAGCACTGAAGTGTGCTACTTAAGTATTTTTAATAGGTGGTAATCTTGACTTTGGTTACAAAGTTTAATGGTCTTCCTTGTTCTGCCTATATTTCAGGTCACTCTCTGTACCATATGCATATCAGTGCTGTGCATTTTGGGGTTGTGATTCTTATCTAAACTCTAATGCTGAAGATTCCAGTCACCAAGAACAAGGTGCCTTGATGGATCATGAGAAGGGTAAATGTTTAACCAGCAGTATTGTTTTCTCTACCAGACTGGAATAACAGTGCATACACTGTTGCCTTTATAGGGATACAAAAGCAGTCTCTGAAAGCGCCTAGCAATTGCTTACAAATCAGCAGTGCAGTGTTCCTTCTAAACGTGTGAAAGATATGTTGGACACTGCAAGATTTGCCTGTCTGAAAAAAAAAAAAGCAATTAAAGCAATTTTAAAAAAATCAAGCTGCAAGTATTGCTTCTGTCATGGTTTTACTGTTCTCAGTGTTTCAACTTTTCTATTCAGACAGGACTTGTCCTTCCACTGTCTACTTCAGGCTCCATAGATCTTTCCCCAGTGATCAAAGATGTTGGTTTGTTACAAAGTCTTGTGAGCAGCAATTTCTGCACTCAGCATCTGACCTTATGTGGCAAACCAGAACAACTTCACTTGTCAAAAGGCTCAGGTGTTGGTGAACTACTTCCATCCTGGGCAGCTGCACTGCCATTTCACTTATTTTTCTTCCTACAACTGACATGTTTTTCACTTTTACAGCTAATGCAGATATTCTAAGAAACGTGAAAAATGAGGAATTGGGACAGACTATTATTCACTGTACACCAGCAACAGGTAAATCTTATAATGTGCTTTAGCCACACTGAACTTCAGGCATGGTGTTATGCAAAGAGTTGAGTGCAGAATTACCATCTTTCATTCCTGGTAGTCATTCTGTACACAGAAGATTAAATTCTACAGTGCTTTGGGCACAACTTGATTTGATGTTACTGTTGTTTTGGATGAGCAATCACAAAGATCTGACTCAGCTTTAGACACATAGCACTTTATTTGAGAACTATGCTAGGAAAAACACAGAAATTTCTTTCCAAAAGCAGAATAATCAAGACCGTAATGGTAATGTTTGGAGTCTGCTGTGTTTAATGCACTGCCCCCTAATTCTGCCGTATTTTTGCCAAGGAGATGTCTGTGGAGCAGACTGTATGAATGCTCATCTGTTTCAGTGAGAGTTCAGCCTGTGCTTTAAAAGCTTAACTCAAATTGCTGTCTATCATTTGTGGTTTTAATGAAGCTTGATGTCTTTCCAGAAGAGAAAGAGCACTCACATGATCTGTTCCCCAGCCCTGCTATAGCCACGTTAACTGTGAACAGAGGGCTGTTACAATAGCTGGAGTAGGCAGTAGCATCTTAAACTGCTAAAGACACTTGTGCAGTGGTTAGTCTTATTGGCATACCAGATTTACTCCAATTCAGGCTTGAACAGTCCAGGAGTGTTGAAAGTCTTTGATCTTGCAATGCATATTTCCATTCTAGGCAGCTTTGTTTCTGCCCTTCTGCTTCTCTTACTCAAACTGCAAATTTCCGTACACCATTCCACTCAGCTCCTAAAGGACTTGCTGTGGTGCCTCTTATTTCTTGCCTTTGCCACAGACTCTCCAGAGGATTCCTTCCATACATCTTGTTCCCTTTTGTCTGCATAAAGAGAAACATGTAGACGGGGGGAAAACAATATGCTTCCAGTGAAGTTATTTCTGGATGAGCAGGAGTTTTCCAAGTCTTACTTCTTTCTCTTTTCCTAACTACTGTTTTATGTTATGAAAATCTGTTTATCTTTTGAGCTAGCTCTGGCTTTAATATCCGGAATATTACAAGGATTTCTTGATCACAGCCAAGAAAACCTGTAGTCAGTCAAATATATTATTAATGTAATTGTACATAATCTGAAAGTTAATTTGTTAAATGTGCTTATTTGCTTTTGATCTCCTGTTTACAGAATGAAAACTGAGATGGTGTGTTACATGGGTTAAACTTTTAAAGTCTTTAGCTGTTTCTTTTTGTCCATGCCAGAAATGCTGTCGTAGGTCTAAAAAAAAGAGCTTGTTCTACAAGTTCACAATTTGCCTTGTTTTTCACCAGTCCCTCTCATACAAACAAGTTTCTATGCCATGCTGCCATCTAGTCATAAGATACTCCACCTGTTGTGTAAGTTCTGAATCACTGCTCAGCCTGTAGATCCACTTTCCACTTTGCCTAAAGAATGAGTTGCTGAACAGTGCTGCTCAAGTAGCTCAAGTTCACTGAAACATACTTCTGAGCATGAATTTTTGTCCCCTCCCAGCATGGGCTAGGAATATCAGTGAGAGAGGAGAGTAACTTTTAACTCAAAGAATAGCTAGACTTTGGGAGAAAGGCAGGAAAGAGTGGTGGCTTTTATTTTTCTAAAGTACAGTTACGAGAAAAATGGCTTCAAATTGATTTTTGGAAGCACAGAATTGACATTTTAAAATTTTGAAGTAGGAAGTTGTTTTTATTTTTAAGTAGATCAGCTTAGCAGGTATTATTCTGTCATGTGAATGTATTGTAAAATTAATTATTCTGTCATTGATGTTTTACTTGGGAATACCTGCTAAAAAGGGGGTTTACTCCTGATTTTCTGATAATCCAGTTGGCTCCATTATTTTGTGCCCACACATGAAGCTTGATCATATAAACAACCAACTTTTTTTTTTTTTTTTTGCTTGTCAGTTCATTAATTTCTGAAAATGCTTTAGGCCTTGGGAAATTTTTGCACTGACATTTAATCATTCTTGGCAGTTCTGTCCCTGCCCACATTAGGGGTGGATTGTCCTTACCTTTCCCCTGCCTACAGGAAAGGCATGTTCTGCACAGAGGCAGGGTCACAGGCTGAATTCAGCTCAGAAGCTGCAGCCTTCGCAGTTTGGCATTTTTCTTCAGCTCCCTGAGTGGTCCCCAACTGCAGGGAGGGTTCCCAAGCTATTGTGCTTCAGACAATTAGCGGTGCCTAATGGGATATAGGAGAGGTTAAATTCTTCTGATTGTTACTTAAAATCAGTAGGATTTCCATATGGAATAAATAGCAATTAGGAGGATTAGAAGGGTAAGCAATAGTAGTGACCATTTTTCCTTGTCTTGCCTTCTATTATTTTGCATGTTGGATGTTTTTATTATGTAAGTTGTTTTAAGTGGCAAAAGAAGAAGAAGAAAAATACAATTTTCTCATATGACTTTTCAAGCTCACAGTGCCTTTCAGTGGCGAGGCTGGGGGACAAGGATTGTGGTAAATTCCTGTCCCTATTAAAGCTGATTAAACTGAATTTGTCTGCTGTTCTACACATGTTCCCTTATGACCAAAAGTTACTCCAGAAGGCAAGTTTGTGAGTAATTTTTTGAGAGAGTATGTTCCGTTTAAAAAAATCTTTTCCCTTACAAGGGGATTGTGAACATTTACTTTTGTATTTTTGCCAACCTTTTTTATGAAGTATGAGATCTGCATAAAACAAAAAAGTATTTAAGTGGCACAATAAAAGCTATTTTGAACAGCTAAAAGGTAATTAAGTTTGTTCAGCTAGCTTGTGTATACAAAATGTTCTCAAGTGACCATTCACTGCAGTAATTATTATTTCAGGCATAATTAATTAGTAAATAGACTCAGCAGAATAGTTTACTTTCAACCGACCTATTTAGCAGTTCAGCTGTGTATTCTATTCATGAAGTAATGAGGAGTACGCTTTTAAGACCTTTTCAAAGTCTTGCTTATTAAGGCAGAATTTTTTCCTAAATTGGTTGTCCTGTTTTTTTTGTTTGTTTGTTTTCTTCTAGGTGCTTTTAAGCCTTGTGAATATTTATTGGGCAGCTGGATGATTCGGCTTACTGTCTGGTTTATTTTTTTGGTTGCTTTGTTCTTCAACCTGCTTGTCATGTTAACAATATTTGCCTCCTGTACTACACTGCCATCTTCCAAACTGTTTATAAGCCTGATTTCTGTCTCTAACTTATTTATGGGAGTCTATACTGGTATTTTAACTTTCCTGGATGCTGTATCCTGGGGAAGATTTGCTGAATTTGGCATATGGTGGGAGACTGGCAGTGGTTGCAGGATTGCTGGGTTTCTTGCAGTTTTTTCGTCAGAAAGTGCCATTTTTTTCCTGATGTTGGCAGCTGTTGAACGGAGCTTCTCTGCAAAGGAGTTTATTAAAAAGGGGAAAAGCAATCACCAAAAACAATTTCAAATTGCAGCATTTTTTGCTTTCCTGTGTGCTCTGGTAGCGGGATGCTTACCACTTTTTTATAAAGCAGAATACTCAGCATCACCCCTTTGCTTGCCCTTCCCCACTGGAGAAACACCTCTGTTAGGTTTCACAGTAACTTTAGTGCTTCTGAATTCATTAGCATTTTTGCTAATGGCTATTATCTACACTAAACTCTACTGCAACTTGGAAAAAGAGGATCTCTCCGAAAACTCCCAGTCCAGCACAATTAAGCATGTTGCTTGGCTAATCTTCACGAACTGCATCTTTTTCTGCCCTGTTGCGTTTTTCTCATTTGCACCATTGATCACTGCAATTTCTATCAGCCCTGAAGTCATGAAGTCTGTTACTTTGATATTTTTCCCATTGCCTGCTTGCCTGAATCCAGTCTTGTATGTATTCTTCAACCCGAAGTTCAAGGAAGACTGGAAGTTGCTCAGGCGTCATCTGACCAGGAAGAATGGAGCAGTAGCAATTGCTGTCAGTGCTCAAGGGGGCTTGAGCCAGGATTTTTACTACGACTGTGGCGTTTACACCCACTTGCAGGGTAACATTGCTCTCTGTGAATGTTGCGAATCACTCCTTTTATCCAAGCCCATGCCCTGTAAACATTTAATAAAATCCCACAGCTGCCCTGCGCTGGCAGTGGTGCCTTGCCAAAGGCCAGATGGCTACTGGTCAGACTGTGGCACCCAGTCAGCCCACTCTGACTATGCGGACGAGGACGACTCCTTTGTGTCAGACAGCTCAGACCAAGTGCAGGCCTGTGGCCGTGCATGCTTCTACCAAAGCAGAGGGTTCCCTTTGGTTCGTTATGCCTACAACATACCAAGAATTAAAGACTGAAAAGGCTTTCTGCCATCAGCTGTTCCAATAAAGGGGTATAATGCTTCGCAGACTGTAGCCTGTTTTGACCTTTCAAGCAGGAAGCACTTTTGTAATTGTTATTTAGTGTCATTTGTAAAGAAGGGAAGTGGGCAGTAACTTCTTGAGCCATACATTTAAAAAAAAATAAATCAATTGTCCCAACTGTAAATAATTGGTAAACCAAAATTGTTACCCAGTATTTTTACTCTTCTCACACAGTAGTGGTTTCTCATATACAGTTTTTACATGCTAATGGTGTGTTTCTACATCATACTGCAGTTGTACTTTTCTTCTGCTGGTGGTGAGGTAAGTTGATTTTTTTTTTCCCCCCAGCGAAAGCACAGTATAAAGGACAGCTGTTTAATATTATAGAAACTATTTTTAAATGTGACTTTTCTATAATTAAGAAAAAAAATCTATTGCTAGCTTTGTATAGTATATTCAGCATTGAATCTCAGGATGCATTTTATTGCAGGGCCAAAAAAGGGATTAATTCTCCCATATGTAACTGTGACAGCAATATCGGAATACTGTGTTTGTTTTGTATTTTAGCCAATGTTCAATTCAATTTAAAAAAAAAAAAGTTTGCTGCAGTAAAGTACTTGTAATCCACAATATTCTGTAGATTTAGTGGAATAAGAATATTAACAGCTGTCAGGAATAATATGGTGGAAGACATTTTTCCAGTGATGATGCAGTACGTCAGGTGAACCACAGCAAGTTTCTTCAGTATTATGCAGTGGAGTCATACCATTGGAAGGAATGTTGATGTATCGGCTGAGTGCTGTCACTGTACTCAGCTCATTTCTTTGCAATAAGACTGGCTAATACTCTGCAGCTTGTTGAATGTTAACAGCACTCCAGTAATACCTAAGCATAGACTGAGGTTTTAGGAAATAGAGGCAAAATGCAAGGCAATTTGGCAGTTAAAAAGAAAGCATTTTTCCAATTACTTCACTGACAGTGAAGTACACTGTGTAAAGTCACTGATTTTCACATAAGTCAGTGCAATCTTTTTAAACCATTAAAGTTCTGAGACCCAAATGATTTAAATAGAACCAGTGATCCATTTTTTTATATTTAGTTTGAAATATGATCGATACAATGTTATTAATGCATGATTAAGTAATTATGTAAGGTTTTTGGATAATACACTAGATCAAGAGTAAATCCACTGCCATCCCAGTTACTCTGGAGAAATTCTTGTTAAGATCTAAAGCTAGATTGCTGGTTTGAGAATTAAACTGTATATACTGTTCATACAATGAATTTTTATCTTTGTATTGTAAGTTATTTGATAGAACCCATGATGGGAAATGTGGCTTCAGTTCATTTTGTTAATTAAAGCTACCTCCTAAACAATAGTGGCTGCCAGTAGCAGAATGTTTAAAATGTGGTTTATGTACTTTTTTCATTGTAAATAAACATGGTTGTATATTGTCACTATAATAAAAACAGGATCCTTGTATATCAAAATCATGTACTTTGTACAAAGTATGGGAGGAATATTTACTGTATGCTGTTAATTTTGTAAGCCAAAATATTCAAGTGTAAAAAGGGAAGAAAACCATCCCAGAGTTGTTAATTATATTTACACTCATGAATATTACATCTGCAATTAGCATGAAATGTTACACTGAAAGCAAATAAAGGGTACATGAATACCTATGGTTATTTATCTCTGTTCTTCAAAAGTTAAAGCTGAAAATGGTGCACATATTGAGCATAAATTATGTCTCATCTGCTCTTAGCTACATGTAGTGAAAGATTCAGTAAAGAATTGACAGAAAAACAAGAAACTTGTTAGTTTACAAATGGATTTATGATTTCAGAATAATGCTGACTCTTGGCATGCAAAAGGTTAAAACCTTAAGCAAAATGTTTGCCCTCTTACAAAGCAATCTCTTGATTAAAGGTGTTATGTATTGTGTTTGAGTTAAAATGTTTTTAGTATGTTTTGAATAATCATGCAGACTATAATTTTCATATTGATACTTTTTAATGTTGAGAGTTGTGAGGTTTTTTTAAACCATCATTGTATAAGAGTCACAGCTTGTCCCACATTCCCTATGTTGGCCAACCTGTCAAAGGTAATAAGAATGCTTCTCAACAGGAATTGTAAATGTCAGCTGCCATTTATAATCAGTTGGGAAGGAAATCCAATCATGAAGCTTCCAGAAAGCCAGTTGTGTTTTCAGTGTTCTTGAGTACAGTTTTATTTCTTCTCTTTTACAAGTGAGTCTTCCCTGCTGTGCTGTTAAAAAAGTCAGAGGTGATCTATTTGAAGTTCTAGTATTTCACTGGATCTCTCAGTATGGTTTTGGAGTTCAGTTATACTAGCAATTAAATCTTTAATGCAGTCAGCCCAGTGTCTTCCAGCACACACTGGTTCTGTCTGCTGCTGGTACAGGGGAAAGAATATGAGCAGCAGCTACTGAAACCAGCCTATTAAGAGGCTGCAAAACCTGCCTCTCTCAACATGACCATGTGCATGACACCCATGGATAATCACATAAGGAGAATCCAGACAAACCCAGCTGCCAGGTACTTAATGCCAACTTTTGTTGTGTCTTTGCTGGTCAAGCCGATCTCAGGCCAGGACACAGTGGAATGTTCAGATGTTCCCATCCACTGAGAATCTGCTCCTACTCCAAAAGCAATGACAAATATATGGGACAACTTTCCTTAAAGGTGTTTTGTATTAGCAACATGTGGGATTTTTGTTACCTATGAACCAGTGGCTTTCTGAGCTGTCACCTCAGCAGTCTCTTCAGCCAGGTAAAGCTTCCTAGTTTCAGTTTTGAGTCTGAAACAAGTGAACCCACAAGTTACACCCTTCTGAGGTGCCCACAGAAAATAAATGCTGCAATTTTCTAGAGTCTAAAACTAGCTGAAATTGTTCTTACAGTTGCAATGTCACATATTTGGCCTCTAGACCTTTCCACAACTGTCATACAGAGCTCCAGTGCTGGATTTAGCAGTCAAAGAGGCTTTGCTGTTGACTTTAAATGAAAAACATAGGGCAAGGAGAGCATTTTGGTGTTTTTCTTCCTTATCTTTTGCTGTTGTGAGGAAGCACCTTTTTGCAGGGAGATGGTCACAAATCAAATTGCCAAAGGTGTTGCCTTAGGTTTTAAATTTTATATTTTTCAAATCCTGTACTGCTAGTGGAACTCTGAAGTTTCCTGTAGTTTGTTAAGAGCTGTTCTCTATGCTAAGATAGACATAACAAAATCTCTCTAACTTACTCTCCAAGGACACCCAGACCAAGAACTGTAAACCAACATCTTGGGGAGAGGGCGGCAAGCTTGGGGAAATTACATCATTGGCTGGGTTCTGGTTGGTGAATCGATGCTGATATAAAAGTGTGAAGAACTTGTGACCTGTCATCCATTTTGGGATCCACTGAGGCAGGACCCTCTGAAGCTGAAAAGTGTACATCTCAACACCTTTCAAATAAATTCCTCCTTTTTCCTTTGTTCCTGTCTAGTCTCTAGGTAGCCATTTAAGGTATCAAAGGTATTCCCTATCTTTCCCCCATTACGAGTCATTTCTTACAGATTGCTATTAGCCTGCTCTGTGGCAATATGCTGGTGAGAGCTCTTCATTTGAAATTGAGCCTTTTCATTCTCTTATAAAAATAACGCATCTGCTTTGCAACTTTTTGATCTAGATGCCTTTTGCCTAATTTCATTTCTTTCCAGTAGAATTTCCCATTTATTTATAAATTTACTCAGAAATTTCAAACTTACACAAAGATACTTCAGTAATTCTTGTCACTTTGATTACTATTTTTAAGCCTTCAGATTCAATTTTCGGGGTAAAATTTTTAATTAAAAGCACAATACAGAGTTTGTTTCATATGTACACTTAATAATTTTTAATTACATAAATGCTTTTGATCTTTTACTGTTAGCATAAGTTTATTAGCAGGAGATTTTTTAAATATTACCTTTCACATATTGTACTGTAGAGTCTGATTTAGCACTAAATATCAGTTGAAGATGATTCACTAAATAAGGAAATAAAATCCGAAGTGGGACAATATATCACAAATTGCTGTTTTCTGTACTGTTGTATTCTGTAAGAACTTGGAGGGTGAATGGACATATTTCATATGTTGCACTTATGGCACTACAGCAATATAAAATAACATTGTTTAGGTTCTATCTAAGAAATACTAGTTAGTGGTCACTGTAGTGTTTGCTATAGGGAACTAAATTCGATTTGAGGGTAACAAAATATCAAGTGTCTCACTGGTTTCCAGTATAACAAAAGCATAACCTGTGTTCTGAAATTTCAGCCCAAAAATGAGCAAGTAAAGCTCTTACTAACTGATGCTTTAAAAGGAAAACTTTATGGAGAGCTATAAACTAGCTGAAGAAGTGAAGGTTGTTCAAAAGCAGGAGGGCTGTGATCTCCAGCTAATGTAAAACAGCTGGGTTGAGTGGGAATCCTGCTAGCAACTCACAATGATGTGATTTTAAAAAAAATATGTTACATAGAGTCCCTACACATTTCCCCAGACGAGAGAAATTCTCATCTCAAGGCCCTATCCCTTTAAAGCAGATGGTTCCACATCTGTAGTCAGGAGAATCTGGGTTGGGAGTAGTGTATACAATATACTGCAATGATAAGAATACATCAGACTATGAAGGACAGTGAAGCCGTCCAGGACCTCTCAGGTTTCACGGCCTCTAATCAAGCAGAACTACACGAAAATAGTCAAGAGCCAAGTATAGGCAGTGTGCATTGAGCTCTGATGTGCAGTGTGAGCCAAGGAGCTTTCTCCCTTGCTCTGTGCCTGCCACACTATTTTTCCTTATGCTGGAAAATCTGTAGACTTAAGAAGACTTAAGAAAACTTGAATTCAACTATATTTGGTTCAAATTTTCTACTTTTTTCAAGGTTGCAAATAAAATAGTCTTTTCTTCAAGCTTAAATTATGTCTGAGCCTCTATTTCTCCCCAAATTTAGTAATTATTTTTTTCATAGGATTGTTTTTATGCTTCTGTGTTCCTTAATGTCTATTGAGGAATTAGACATGACATCTGCAAGTAATCTGATCTGATTCTTTTCATTAAATCTGGCTAGTATTCATCAAGTTGAACTGAGAAGTTTTTCTTCTGCTGGCTCTTGTGTTTTCAAAGACTGAGTTCATCAGATTACAGTTGAATTTCTAAAACTGAACTATTTCATAAACAAGAGTTGGCAAATCAAGGTGCTTAGTGATTCAGAGTAGTTTGTGTCTAGAATTTAAATCTGTGGGTGGCATTTAGGGAATACTTGTGAGAAATTTGTCAGGAGCACTTGGTTGTTCAGACACACTGATTGGCATGACCAAACAGAGAGAAAGCATAGGTCTGTGAACATATCATGCTATTTTTACTGAATTTTATTCCCTGTTGCTAGATAGCTCTTAAGTGTTTATTCTATAGTCTATGACAGTGAGTTAGCACTGAAAGACTGAATGTAGTTTTCATAGTTTCTTTAGTGAGAAATTAGGATGATTTTTCATACTAGTATCAATCACAGGTGACAGAAGATTGTCAGTCGTCTGGGGTTTGCCCGTCAGCTCTGGGGGAGAAACTCCGCTGCGCCGATAACTCGGGCCGTCAGAAGCTCTCCTGCGATTCCTGCTTCGGGGAAATTTCTCAGGGCCTTCTCTCCGGCACTATTCTCAGCTTGCCTTAGCTCAGCTGCCCTTTGAGGCTGCGCATCAGGCGAGTTGCGCCGATGTGTAGAAGCAAAACATGAGAACAGACCCTTCTGCTGCTATGTCCCAAGAGTTTTATTGTCTCGGGGGGAGCAGCCCAAAGAACTGACAGAAGAGGGGTGCACAGCTTTTTAAAGAGGGGAATAAGGGGTGTTCACAATACAGGGACCAATCCGGCTAGCTTAGGGGCGGTGGGCAGGGAGGGATTACATTTTTCAGGACCAACAGGGTTACAATCAAGGTGACTGACACTTATGGCAACCACAGGGGCATCGAGGTTTTAGGGGAATTACCAAGGGGAGTGTCTGGGACTCTGGGGATTGACAACCCTGAGAGAAAAGGGTTTGGGTGACTGACAGGGATCTCTGGAACACAGGAGGGGTTTCTTCCTTATCTGGTGGAGGTGGGAGGGTGGAGGGAAGGAGTTTGGGGAGAATACTATGGGAGCAGTCAGAGTGGGGGAGGGGGGTAACAGAACATACCAACTTCTAAACAGTAACTTCAATTTGACATCCTATACAAATGAGAAACCAAATGCAACCAAACATTAACAGTTCAGACCACACCACCACAATAGGGGTGTGTATTATATTTAATCACTACATTCAGTCGTTTGCAGCAACGTCTGTGCTTCATTGTGGCAGTTTGATTTTGCCTATGGGTTTTAGCGGTGTTGTCATGTAATTCTTGTCAGGGCAGCTGCTTCTGGCATTCAGTTTACAGAATTAAGGTTTTGCCATCCTTGCAACATGCCATTTAGTTATTTGTTAGTCCCCCTGTGGCCATAGGAGTTGTGTACCTGAACCTGCAGTATTGTTGTTTCAATGCTTTTTGACAAAATTACATTATTTGGGCTCATAGTTTTCCTGTGTTAACTGGGGCACAGTGGCTGTGGAGCTGGCTTGACAAGTTGGGTAGAATGGTAAGAGGAAAAATAACAATATTATTTTATATTTTCGCATGTCTTCAAAGTTGGAATGCTCATTCCATTCCAGCAACAATGCTTTAATTTCCCAAAGGGTGAACTGGCTTTTGCCACCCTCTCTGTGCAGTCTTGATTCATAAACTCTATTGGCTTGTCCAAATGTTACGGTTTGTTAATATAAGCTATTTGCCCAGTATCTGCTCCCAAATCCTGAAAATTCTCATATTCAGTATACTAGGATAGGGAGGGAATAGACAAGCTCAAATGTTTGTGTGTTTGGCAAGATTGCTGCTACCTCACCTTGAGACATCCATTTCACAGTTTGTGGCCATCCCAGATGATGTAGGCCTCCATTAGAAGTGAGAGTGCAGTGAGCTCCAGAATTTGTCAGTTTACTGAAACAACATGGGGCTTTTCATTTTTTCTGTTCATTTGTGACTGTTGCCGGTCTTCACTATGAGATGGCCTTTAAGGTCAGAGAAGGTTTTCAAGTCTTCCCAAGATATTTTGAAATTACCTTGGTCTGCAGCCTGTTGAAATACTTGAAGTTTTCCTGTTTGCCACGACATGGAGCTTTGCTCACAGTTTTTTTGTAGCTGGAGTGGAGTGAAGAATTTTTATTCTGCTTTTATGTCTTAGCTGCATGCAGCACACATAAAAAAGTTCCTGTAAAACCGTAAGTGGTTTGTGTTGAGCAAAGCTGAGGCAGTGGATTGTGTAATTTGTATCCTAAGAATTCAGACCAATTTGAAATTTTCTTCTTATTGTAACTTTACTTGGCATGAAATTTAGATTCTAGTGATACTCTGTTGTCTCCAATACTTGAATCATCAACTTATATTATTTCAGTGGGTGTAATTTGTTTGCTAGATCCTATGGCTAGTCACACTTGATTCTTTATTTCATGATAATCAGCTCAACAATCTACCACGAGTGGCTGGAGTTATTTTAGCATCATGAGCATCAATTTGGTGCACAGTTACGTAGTCAGTATTCTGGGGATGCTTAGATCAGAGATGTATTCAGGCCTTTTTTTGTGTTTTTCAGCTTGTTGGAACTTCAACAAGTTCTGTATGATCATCTTGTGATCAGCAATGCAATAACATTTGGTTTTTTCTTACAGGAACCATAATGTTATTTCTCCAACCTGTCAAAACTGCAGTTCCTTGTGAAATGGTAAGCCAAATGCAGAAGCTCTGCCACTGAAAGGGGTAAATCCCAAATCCCTTACACCTCACCTCTGCCTCTCCCTCAGTTTGTAGCTGTGTATTCTTGTCACTTGCCTGGTACTGGCCTCAGCAGCTTTCTGATACATCCCTGAGCTTTAGCTTGCTCAAACCACAAGCTTTTTGGCCAAGTATTTTTCTATCACTTTAGTAAGGATCAGCGAAGGGTTCAATGAGCAAGAGGGAGGGAACAAGATGTGCTTCTGAGAGAAAGGAGAGATGCAGCCTGTCTGGCAGAGAAATTACAGATTTGGGTGCCTGTCAGTCTGCAGTCCAAGCAACACACATCCCATCTTAAAATTTTCAAATATGATCACTTTAGGCATCTTTTAGGACTGTTAATGATGGCATTGAGATGTCTCCTGCCTAATGCCACTCATTTTTGGTGGTGTCTAAGTGCACGTAATGGTTGTATAGATCTGATGACCTTTTTGTATCATCGAGCTACTGAAATTCAATTTTTATGGCAAGTCAATTGCCTCAGCTATCACAATTGACTTTCTTGATTTAGACAAAGCATTTTTAATACTGTTTCTTATTTTTCAACTTGCCTATCTAATTAAAAATGTATTTCTTGTTAAACTCACTTGAAGAATCTTGGCAAGAACAATTAATATAGCAGCCAACTCTACAATGTTTTTAAAAACTTCTGTATCTCATGTTAATATTAGCAATGCTTTTGCTTAGTCAGCCACAGCAAAATGACTCAAAGTTTTATAAAAATTTACCAACTGCTGATCAGCAGTTACCTCCTTGGTTGATGAAATTTGAAGATAATGAAAAGCTTTGGTAATACAAATGTTTGTTGCTGATCCTGCTTAAGATTTGGCTAAAAAGGGGGGGTCAGGGTGGCCTAGCATAAGCAATGAGGAGGGACTGTGTTCCTGGGATTTGGAACCCAAATAGAAGACTGACAAAGAACGTAGTGGTAAACAAGTATATATATATATAATCTGACCTATTTATTACAGATAGTTGTAGACTCAGTGAGAATTAGCTGATAGAGAAGGCAAAGGACACCATTTGTCTAGCAGAGATGTATAAAAACCAAGTCTTTAGAACTTTGAATCAGAAACAAGATCGTAATTGTGAGGACTGAAATGGGATTTTGCAATTTAATGCAAGTATGGATTACAAATTTTGATTTGGCTATTCGAAAATGTTAAGATGCCTTCTGATGTATTGGGATGGTCACCTGCAGACGAGATTACTAGTTCCTCTTTAGTGGACTGGTACGTGTGCAAAAACGTTAAGTAAGAAAGAACAACAGTGAAGAGTTCCTATAGATTAGCATACGCGTGCCAGTGATCGCCCTGGAGATACTGAGGGCCAGGCAAGCAGTCTCGGGCCGGCTGCCTCTCCTGGGTCGGGGTGCCTCCGTCAGATCCCATGTGCTGGGAGGACTCGACTCACTGGTCAATAGCGTATCAGGGGCCGCCAGTTCTCACCCCGTCTTTTGCCGGTGTCTTTTCCCAGGCGCTGCCTCCACCCCGGCCGCACCGGACGCAGCAGGGCCCAGCGGGCACCCGACGCGCCGGGNTCCTCAGCCCGCCGTCCTCTGAGCCCTCTGAGGGCGAGGACCCCCCCAGCCCCTCCAGCGGCTCCCCCCTCTCCCTCGCGTCTCGCTCCAGCTCCCCGGGCTGTGAGGAGGTGGAGCGGGTGGCGGCCTCCCGGAGCCCTGCAGGCGATAGGTAACCCCTGCGGCAGGGACCGGGCTCGAGCAGGGAGCTGGGGGCTGCCCTTTGGTGACCAGCCGGGGCCCCCGCACTCGCTTCCGTGCGCTGGAGACCCCCGGGACAGAAGATTACTTTACGTAAATATAGGCTTGTTTGCATAGATAAGTGCTTTGAGCACTTTGGTTTTGGGATTTTTTTTTGGTTTTTTGAGGGGTGTTGAGTTGTTTTGTTTTGGGTTTTTTGTGTTCGGTTTTGTTTTGTTTGTTTTTGTTTGTTTGTTTGGTTGGTTGGTTTTTTTGTTTTTTTGGGTTTTTTTGTGTCTTGGAAAGTCTTCTCAGTGGATAGCTGAGTATTGTTATGGGCTCATGAATTGTCTATAAGCCTGAGCCTGATAAAAAGCTACAGTCTTTCCTGCCTTAATTTAAAAGTGGTTGCAGACTAAAGGGTTGTTTTGTGTAGTGTATATAGCTGGGCTCAGAGTCAGTTTTGTATGTATGCATTGCACACATCCTCCTCCTGTGGCTCAATCTTATTCCATTTTAATTATATGGAAACATAATATGCCTTATTTTTACTTGGGGTCTCACCAGCTTTATAGGAGAATAAATAATTCTTCCCTTTAAAACAGAAGGTGGAAGAGCAGGGAGTGCCTATCCTCTCATAGAATACCACTTTGTGGTGGAAACTTAACAGACTTGTGCATTAACTGATGGTGAATGTAACTAGTAAGGCTGAACTGAGCTAAAAGTGCTGGTGGAGTAATGGAAGGATAGCAGAGCTTCATAGTAGTGCAGGTTTCCAGCATGGTTCTCAAATTTCCACTGGGAGCAGTGAAGGAATATGGATCACACTGAATTTTACTTATAAGCATTTATTGAAAAAGGTGCTAAAAGTCCAGGGTAAAAGTGTTCAAGTGTAGTCAGAAGCTTCAGAGTGAAGAGATCAGCCAGTTTATGGACCCTTTCAGTTTTTCTGTTACCTTTCCATATACTTCTTCCCAATAAGCAATTCTGTTCATGCACCTTGAAGTTCTGTTGCAATTTGTTCAAGTTACAACATGTCTTCACAGCTTGAGAGGCTATATGAAACGGCTCCCAACTCTTGGGCCTGTTGCTGCAGTATTCTCTGGCAGCACTAAGATGCAGCTGAAGACAACCTCTTTTCGGGGCTGAGTTGGCAGAGTCTTAGTAAACTGTGGGCAAATTACATGCTTCACTGATGCAGACACTGCTTCTGAGTAACAGTGCTGCTGCGTTGTGCTAAGTGCCTACCAAGAGTGCATGTAGCAGCTTCTGTGTATAACTGCCAAGATCTCAGAAGAATAATAATAAAAACCACTTCTTATATAGACCCCCATGTACACATACACTGAATCTTTATGTTGTTGTTGCCCTCTTAAAACTACACAAAAATTAGCTGGAGGCAGATACTCAATGTGGGAAATGCAATATTTGCAAAAGAGAAAGGGTAGAAACAAGGCCTTGTGAAATGGGGTTAGGCATTTTCATACTTTCGTTGTGGATCAGTGTTATGTTTCATGGTGTGAACTCGGTGAATATATGGCAAATGATAATCACTGTTTTCTATTAATTGGACTTCAGATCTAATGCCAAATGTGTCTAGTTTGATTTAAAATACTTATTTAGAAATAAATGTGCTATTGAGAATGGGATATTTTTAAAAGTCTGTTATTTTAATTACGTTGAAGGAGTTCATAACTGTGAACAAGCTAGAATTTCAGAAAATGATCCTGTGAAATTCAAGGTCTGCGTGGTTCACAATACATGGTTAGTGTGCCAGGGAGAGTGTGACTGGTGGCTGTGATGCACAACAAGAAAGACTGGCTTCTCATGCAATTGGAGGGCTTTAGAGACAATATTGGAGAAGTATTTCTCCTAACAGGTCTTAATACTAAGCTTGTGTTTTCTTCTGTTTAAGCTTCATTATCTATTATTTCTTACTCATCTACAGTAAGTTTTTAACCTATTCCTGTGATTAACTTTTTTGAGAAGTTGACAGCTTGAATTTCATGAGTACTATACAAGAAAAGACATAGTAAATACTATTTTTCTTAATGTATTCATTCTTGTATTATTTTTTCTAAGGTTGGTTTAACTTGTCAGCTGTGTTCCAGTACTAGGTGCCATAATGCAAATCATACAAAGCAAAGGAATGGATTGAGGAAGTATCCCTGCCCAAAATGTCAAGTCTGTGCAAAGTTACAGAGTTTTCTCTTGAATGTGAA
This sequence comes from Erpornis zantholeuca, assembly GCA_013400515.1. NCBI lineage: Eukaryota > Metazoa > Chordata > Aves > Passeriformes > Timaliidae > Erpornis > Erpornis zantholeuca. The sequence continues at coordinate 6,615 of VZTN01002775.1, read as the reverse complement.
TGTATAATACTTTTGTATACTTTCTTTAATAAACTTTCAGAGACTTATTTCCTTACGAAATGTGTTATTGGGCATTCTTAAGTGGCATGTGGGGTAATGCAACAGCCTCTCTTATTACATGTTTAAACATCTCTTATTATATGTTTAAAAGCTGTCTCTCTTAAATTTTTGGTCGTTATTAGTCCTGTAGCATAAAAGCCCTAGGGTGCAGCAGAATGTGTTGGGCTATGCTGGGCTTGTGAGTGTTTAGTCTGTCTGCTTCTGTCCTTGCCTTGTCTGTGTGTTGAGGTGTCCCTGTCAGTTCTGTTACTCTGCATCTCTGTGGCAGCACACTGTAAAAGTGGATTTGTCTATGGAAATAAACCTGTTCCTGGTAGGTTTCAGTGTAAATCAGTTCCCCTAACTTGACCGGCAAACGGTCCTGTTAGCACAAACACCTATGAGTAAAACAACAGAGAAGAGTAGGAAGAAAACTCCTAGCACTGACATTGTCCCCCCATGCTTTCTACCACAGAAATGTATTCCAAAGATGACTGGGACAGAAAATGTTTTGCAATAGACAGAAATGTCAGAGTATTGCTGTGTCCTGTAAATATGTTGTACTTTTATATTGATAAACCCAGATATCTTCTATATAAAATATTGATATCTGGAGCATTAGCATAATATGCTTGTTGGATGCTTCTTCTGTAGCTTAGATTCAGCAAACAGAATTCCTTCACTGTAGTGAAGTATGTATGTAGGTAGGTATTTCCGGAGTCTGTACATCCATATGAAATACTAAATACTAAAGTGAAGTCTAGTTTAACTGCCTTGTTCTCAAGAAAAAATTCTGTGGCATATAGAAGAAATATTTTAAAGAAATGTCTTGGCATGTTTTAAAATTTTGCTGACTTGGATCCTAATATACTATGTTTCTTATGTAATAGTACATATATGGAATATTATAAAAGATGTTTTTGACCTGGGGCTAGGATTGCTGCATTATTAAGGGGTAAAGAAGTTATGAGTGATTTATGTAAGATATCCCATTAAATGTCTAATAGAACCCTGTATAATACCATCAAATATTGTATGCCAGCTGTATTTCTTAAGCATGTTTCCTGTGAAAGTGTTTTAAGGTGGAAGACTTCATTGTATTGAATGTATGGTTTCTTACTGAATGGATTCTTAATGCTGAGGTTGCTTGATACCATAAATCTACTTGTAAACAACTTGAGTGAAGAAAATACATTCTAGCTTTTGCTTTGCTTTTGCTAAAGACCACTTGACATATGGAGCTTCTTGTGACCAAGGATAGGATGTTAATCTTAAATCTCTGTTTTTCCTTGGCTTCCATATGTGAGAAGGAAAATGACACTTTGATGTTACTGGTATTCTTTTTGTTTAGTTCCTAAAAGGTAATGTTTGAATCTGTTCCAAAGCTTAGAATCACTAACTAGCTAGAATTTAGTAAGTAAAATGTAGAATGTAAGGGGGATGGTCAGAGGTGCATTATAAATGCCATTTATCCATTAGGGAGATTGCTAAGCAAGTAGAAAAATTACGTCATTGTTCTCACATTATGCCATAAAAAAGAGTACTTTTTCAAGACAGTAACACTGCTTAACTTTTCATTCAAATACATTACAGATAATATTCTCTTATGTGTCTTGTTTTTAATTCAGGAAGGCTGAACACTCTGAAATAGCAGCGGGGAGAAAAGTGTCACCTTTGAAAGATAATCTTTCACCATGGGAAGAATGGTTCATTGGCAAAGAGAAGGAACTGCGTGCCCGCTTACAAGCTAGAGCTGCAGAGGTGATTACATCCAATTGGCTTGATTCTAAGTGTAACAGAAGATAGCAAACACAGGATTTTCTTTCCTTTGGTTGTAGAAACATGAGTAGTTGTTTCTTCCTTTTTTCTTTAGTGTCTTAGGCTTCCATAGTGTTTATGTGTGTCAGTGCTGGTGTGATTCATGTTATGTGCATTCTCTTTTGCTAAATGTTATGCTTGATTGAACTGGTGCTGTATAATATTTTGTTTTTCCAGCTGTCAGGTAATGGTTTAATTTTAGAAGATTAAAACATTTATGTAATCACTACCTTGATTTTCCTCATGGGTACATACGCTTGCATGTAGGTTGTAGAAGAAAATGGGTGTGTGCTGATTGTAAGTATGCCAAGCTACTTAGTTTTGAGGGGCAGTGGAGTTACCCACTTAGCACATAATTTTACAACTGTTCGGTGTCTTTTCCCAGGATAGGGACCGCTGTTACAGCATTTTTATCCCCCTTGTTCTATCATTTTCCCCCCTTGCAGATGAACAGTTCTTGAGAACCAGGGCTGGGACTTAATTAAGTGAGACCACTCTATCTTTTCTTGATTACTTTTTTTGTAGTTGCAGTTGATTAAATGATTCTGTTGTTGAAAATCAAATGTGAAGTATTGGGTAGTGATTAGAACAATCACATCAAAATTAGATAATTTCTGACTTTAGTTACTGATTAACTATTTGACCTTGAATATTTTCCTAGTCTTTCTGTGATTATCTGTAAAGTGAATATAGCATACGGCTGTTTTATTTGGGCTACCTCATGTTGTTTATAAAACACCTACCACTGCAAGGTTCAGAAACAGTATTTTATAGGTCAGCAGTACACTGAAGTAGTTTGTTAAACTTGAAGGAATATGCTTTGGTCCATTAATATCCACCCAACATTTCATGACTTCCCATTTATATTCTGGATTGGTAATGTAAATGTAAGCTAGCAGATGTTTCTCAACTAAGTATTACGAACAGCTATAGGACAAGCATTACTTAATGCCGTGTAGAAAATAGCCATATAGGTAAATATTTTTAGTTTGTAGGATTTTGGAAACATTAGATGTCAAACTGCAACAAGGCAGAGTGCAAGGCTTACATTTGGGGGAAAAATATAATCAACACTTCTGTAAGATGCCAGAAGAGAATGAAATATGTGATATTTATATAAAAAAATATTGCTACATTTGCATATTAAAAGTATTCTAAACTGATATCCTGAGAAACAACTGTGAAGTCCCAGATCTTTTAATGACATTAGCACCAAGTCTGCCCTGAATGTCAAAAAATGTGGATAAACATTTGGGGTGGAATTAGGTTGGGTCTTCAAAGGTACTTACAGTACCATCAGGTTTTACAGAAACCAGGATACCTGCAATATAGGTGTCTTGGAACTCAAAGCAGATGTTATTTGCTGTAACTTTGCCTCAAATCAGCAACAGCTGTATTTTCAAACTACATCTGTATTGTGAGTGTTTGAGCTTTCTTTAAACTTCCCTTGGTGTCCTACTAAACTGAATTTCAATGTCATAAGAAAAGGGAGTTCTCTCTGAAACTGACTGCAATTCAGGGACCATAAAATCAGTTTCATGGAAATAATTACATCTGTCTGTGTTTAAAGGTATGAATTTTATTGAAAATTAGGACTTTTTGTTAATGCTACTGTTGGAGAAGCAAGACATCTCAAACTGTCTCCTTAGTTAATGTTTTTTCTTTATTAGTTTCACTGGAGAGATACAAGTGATTGCATATATACTATATGTCATATAAAGATACTTTGGAATTTCTTCTCTTATCTTCAAAATAAAACTGCTTCAAAGTCTTCTGGAATCTGTAATAATTTTGGCTTTAGTAAGTCTTGGGTTAAACCCTAAAGTTCTAGTAGTTCTGGTACTAAAAATCACAGGTGAATAATACTTCACTTAGCTTTTGATGCCTTCCACAGTGCAGAGCAGTACACAATGTAAATTATAAATATTGTAGGAAAGTACTTATGCAAATTAGGATTCTGCTGACTAAAAAGGCATTTCAATAAACTGAGGAGTGATCTGATACATTTAATTGCTTCCAAAGACTAATTAAAATACGTATTTCCAGTTAATATCCTAAAAATTGTACATTTCCATTGATTGTATTTCATAGTATTTCTGTCTTGACTGTCATTCATTTTCTTCAAAATCTTAATGAAGGAAAAATACTGAATTCTAATGCTTACATTGTTTTAACTGCAGCACTATTGCCAGTATTGCTGTAAATTGTCACCACAGATTTGAGATGTATACTTTTTCTTTAATTAGGAAATGAATATACAGCTTGAGAAAATGAAACAAAATCAAGAATGTGAAAGAAGAAAAAGGATTGCTGAAGAGAAACACAAGGAATGGGTCCAGAAAAAAAGAGAAGAGGTAAATATTGCTTTGGCTGGAAATATTCTAGTACATGCCATGCTTGAGTAAGCCTATGTAAAATTTACTCAGTCTGTTTGGACATCCACATTTCTAGTTTGCTGAGTAAATGGCTGTTTAATTGAAAATTATAAAAACATGCCGAAACAGCTAAACATTTTTTCAAGGCCAAATTTTTTTTTCTGTAAGGTGCAAAGGGATTTGTTTTCTGAGTAGTCAAATAACTGACAATTGGCATACATCTTGTGCAGTAGCTTTCTGCTGATTATAGCTGGGGTTTTGGTATTTAATGTACCCAGACTTCCCGGTTTCAGTGCCCAAACATTTTGGGTTAAGTGTACATCTTGACTGTGTGCAATGTCTTGTACACCAAGTAGGGCCAGAAGAAGGATTTAGTTAAATATCACTATGGACAGGTGAAGAGTATGGTAAGGTTTAGAGGGATAATTGAGGTACG
>VZTN01002772.1:2708-20359 GCA_013400515.1 Erpornis zantholeuca | reverse complement strand
GAGGCTTGAAGGTGATTCCTCTTGGAGAGAGGCAGTTTAACACATCATGTACAGAGATGACTCCATGAGAGCTGGGAAATTGTCTTGGCCCTTTCTTCCATTTGGTGACAATATTTTAACAGGGGCTTCATCAGTGCCCTGGGACACTGTCCTGTCGCACTGCTGTTAAGAACAAATAAGCAAGTAGGTAAACTGTCAAGTAATTTAAGTAACTTATTGAAGTGCTGCCACTGCCTTGGAGAGAAATGGGTTTATGTTTCAAATGTGCAGTTTCTGAAGCAATGTTCAGTAATGGTTCCACACACAGGATAATATATTTAGAGGTTGAAGGCATTTTTAATGAGTAAGTTCATAATTTTGCATAATTGACTGCTTTTCTTGTTTGTTGTTAAAAGATTTTAAACCATTTTTTTCCTGTTAGCAATGTACTTAAATTGTGGGGAGGGTAACAGAGTGGGACTTATTATCACACTAACCTTTATTTACCTTGATTCAGAATTATTTTTTCAAAAACTTTTTTGAGATCTGTTTTCAGCTGAGTACAAGGTTCCTTTTCCAGCACAGGTATTGAAGAGTTACAGTCAAAAGAGCCCAGCAATGCTGCCATCAGCAATGAGGAAACGAGGGTATTGTATTTGCTGTTATCACTAATAGAGGAAATTGAGTGAGCAGATTTACTGTATTACAGTAAATGTCCAGTGAAGCAAAAAGTCAGGGTCATATCTGCCTAATTGTTACTGTTTTATATGACTCTTTCATCGAAGTAAGCTGTCCTCTCGTTTTGAAAACATGTCACTGCAGTAATAATTTTGGAAAATATTTGGAAGTAACAATGAAAGTGATTAATTAGCACTTGTTTTAACTCTCAGCATACCACAAATACAATGCCAAATGATGCTGTGTTTGAGTCAGTAGCTGATACTTAGTCCAAAAGACTGACATTTGCAGGGAAATTGTTGTCTAAGAACTGACTGAGGACTCAAAGGTTTGACCTTTTCCCAATCCATCTCTGGGAGATAGGCAATTTACCTGCACCTTCATTTCTAAGACAGTGTTGAAAATGTGTGAAGAGTAGTGCTAGCCGTGTCCAAAGGCTGGGTCTATCTGCCTGATTCACCAATTCTTGAGGCATTGTTTGATGACAATGGACATTTCCTTTAGAGGGGGAATAGCACAGGAAACAAGCTCTGTGAGTCTGAGTCTTCAGACAGCCACACATTGCTCTTCTGTGTGTTACCCAGCACAGTGCTAGCAATTAATGAGCACAAGAAATGGAAAAGGACTGAATTTATGTCAGACCTTAAACTGCTAATATCCCTTTTATTAAAATAATTTTTACTGCATGTATTTGCAAACTGTAATACAGGGATAGGGCATCTTATCCTATGGGAATGTGGGTACCTATAGTGAGTACCTATGGGACATGCTGTACTCTGCATCTACAAAAAGTACATGTTGATATATGAGCCTGGCAGGGCTCTGAAGGCTTCCGAGCCGGAGAAGCTCCTAAAGTATCCTGAGATCCTCATATACTGTATTAGAAACAAAATAAAAATTAGCAGCCGGATGTTACAGAAAGAGCCAAATAACATCAATGAAAACTGAAAAAGTGTCAGGAATTGCTCTAGAGCAAATACCAAAGAAGAAATGCCCCCAGCTGTGCACAAAGAGACAGAGGAGAGTTGTTAACTGGCACTGCAGGAGTGCCACCAGTACCTGCCAACCTTCATGCAAGCTATGCAGTCTTGGTTAAGCGATAGCAGTGTGGACACATATTACAGTATTTCACTAAGGACTGAAAGGCATCTGGTTAAATTAAATTCCCAGAAAACCTTTCTGAGGTTTGAAAAAACGTAGAGTTTTAATGAATTTTACAGAATCCTGTGTAGTGAGAAGGGCCTGAAAACATCTGCGCACAAGAAGCCTTCCCCCATCCCCCAGTCCCTGCAGTAGGCTACCAGGCAGAAAATCACTTATCCAAGGAACTGCCACTAAATAGAAGCACCCTTGTAGAAATCACTGCTTTATATCCAAAAAGATTTACTGAAGCCTAAGGAAAGCCATTTCATCCAGCCCTCCAGGACTGTGTTTTTCTGTTTCCTAAGCCAACTGTGCCGGTAGGACAGGCAAGGACAGGCTTTTCTCCTTGTGTTTTGCTGTTCATGCATCAGTAATGATGGTAAGGAATAAAGAGACATTGATTCCAGGAGTAAATTACAAGGGAACCTATGAAATGAAAGACAGTTGCCAAAAAATTACTCAGTAGTATTATTATAGCTTTATGCAATTTTGCATCTCAAATTTCATAGTACTAGGCTGACTAGGATATCAGCCTCTCAGCAAAACCACTCTCCGCAAAATTGCATTTTATTCACCAGGTTGTACGGAAACTTACTAGAACTCCCATGCCTGTGATTTGAAAAAATGCAAAGAGAATTTCTGCCCTCTTCGGGGGAGATTCCTGACACGCCAAGGAGTTGTCACAAACTAAAATTGACTGACACTGATCCCTCTTAAACACGGACGTATATGTAAAAATTTACCAGTCATTGTTTCAGTTCAGTGGCTCCATTTATGTGGTCCTGATAGCATGAGTGAATCAAGACTCCTCATTTAATCTCTGAAGATCCCTGACTGACTCCCCGGAAATGTCAGCAACCGTGGATATTTTGGAACTTGTAATGAATCTGGTTTTCTCCCTTTTCATTTACTCTTTCCTGATTATTTTTATGTCCCTGCGTGACTGGTTTACACTATATCGTCACACTATTTTGCTGGCATGTGTAGAATGCTTTCTGAAGCCTTTTACCCCCACTTTTATTGTTTCTATCAACAAATCCAGGGAGTGCCCAGACTTTAAATTTCCCACCATCCTTCTTTTCAGTTGAGCTTTACACAGACATCCATATTGGACAAGCCAAGCCCTAGCAGAGGTGAACATGGAAGCCAAAGTTTTCAGGGATCAGCACCATCCCAAACTTACCACTTCATTAGATTTGAGTGCATGATGGTGCATTTTACTTCTACTGCATTTACTGAGCTGGAAATAATGAGAGCCGATAATTCTAAGAAACAGGGTGTCTCCTTGGTTCAGGTAGTGGGTGATCATGGCTTTTTTCAAGAGATGTGTTAGATGGTGCCTGAATGAACCATCATGGATGGTAGTTTGATTTCTGGACACTGACAAATTTGACTGTTTGGTGAACAGTGCTGGATGTGAGGATTCTGTTGTATTTTCTGACACAAGTTCTTGTGCAACAGTAAGGACAGGCAGCATCTGGAGTGTAAACAAACAGTGTATTTCATTACTGAAATGTGCTTTTCCAAATATTCTGCTTAGCTGAGTCCATCTGATAAGGAGCAATAGTAGAAATTCAACATATTGTCTGTCAGGAAGTAAACATATGAATCCTTTATTTCTTGTGGTTTAAAATTACTTTGTTTTACCATTGTGGGTTCGTGTCTATAAAATATTATCATACTTTGTAATTATTATCATATTTTATGGTAATAAATTATGATAATTCTGAATTACATATTAGTGAGCAAAATCTAACAACTGTAAAGCTAGGTATAATAAATGATCAGGGCTGCAAATGGGTTATTTTTCTTGCATCCGACTGTGCCTGCTTCACTGAGGTTCTTATATCTTTCTGTGTGACACATTGATGCATTTTTTTATAAGGAACTTGGAAAGGCATGCAATAAAATCTGTTAAAATTGTGTCCTTCATTTAAAAATCAAGATTTAATCTAAAACTCCACAAAGATTTGATGATATGTGGTATGGAACATTGCTGCCAACAAAAAATTCAGCACAGTTTTCTGCCATGCAGATACAACTACCCTGAATAAGTTTGCGCTTGTGGCTGTCTGGAAGGATGAATAATTGAACAAATTCAGAAAAGAGAAACCTAACAGCTCCATGTCTCTTATAAAAAAGTTTTCTTTTCCTGAGTCCTGAGAGGGTGCTTCATTAAAGTGTCTTTATTTTGAGCACCACATGAGCATTCAGATATATATGGAACAAGTGTCTCATCTTATAGTGTTTTCCTTGATGATGAGACTAAAAAGATTTCTTCTGCTGGCTGCCTAATTTTTTCTACCTAGTGAGAGAGATGGTTGGTAACATCTTAGTTTTTTACAAAATATATTTGAAATTATTCAATAGTCTAAAAATTATTAGTTGGAAGAAGCAGACTGACTCTTTACATCTTCTTCCTAAAGAAAAGCTAGAAGAGAAAAATAATGCAGCAGATGTCCTGAAAAGGTCAGAGCAATCAGGGTTTACCTCCCATATTTTCTTCATCTCAATCCTAGTTTTGTTTCTGAGACCCTCCCTCTGACTTTGTTTCTCATTGGAAATCCAGAGAAGGAGGATCAACAAGCAGGAGAGTGCTGGTTCACTGCTGCAGGCAGACAAGGTACCTCAGCTCCCTGCCTGGTGAGAACTGAGAGTTGCTTGGTGCAAAGACAGCTTCTTCTCCTCAGAGAGGCTCTTCCACCTCTCAGTGGCTGCTTCTTCTTCAGGTTTACAGGCAGGAGAAGAGGGAGATTCCTGCCCTGCTCCTGCCAGTGCAGATGCTGGTACAGATGTGCATGGGCCAGGCTCTGCCAGCATCTTTGCCTCCGGTGCAGGGACTGAAGGCTCCCCTTCATGCTGGATGCTTTCCGAAACTCCCATTCTCCAAATGGTGCAGCAAAGCCGTTTATTCTATAGCCAGATTTGGTATATTTATCTTGTAAATTAAGTATTCTGCTGTTCACATGCCCATCGATTAATCAAAGAGATGAATATAAGACAGGGTTTTTTTATAAGAACTACATAGTTTCAGACAAAATACTCCTAACAAATCAGAGATTATTTCACAATTTTGAAGGATTTATCTGGTTTTCTATGAAAACATAAGTTCTTGCAGTAATTTTGAATGTATGGCTGTCTAGAAGGCCAAAACAATCAAAAAATAAATTAATAATTACACAACTAAAATTAAAAGCTTCAGTCTCTAGTAAGCTTTGAATTATCAGATAGCATGAAGAAAAATATGGTAACATGTAGACAAACCAACTTAAAGACAAAATCTGATATATTTTGCTTTTTAATACCTGTGTTGTCACTGAAATCTGCAGCAAGGGTAAGATTCAGTGTGTCACTTGAATATAAAATAACCATTTCCAGCCCTACATGTTTTTGCAATTGTTTCCATGTGAGTCTGCAGGATAGCTCCTGTGTTGGGTTGTCACTAGTGTTATCAGTGGAGGTGTTCCAGCTGCCACTTTCCTAACATTAATTTCAAAGTAGGAGTCTGAAGGATCCCCTGTTTAGACCTTCTTCCTTTACAGACTTGCTGCATTTTCCCCATTTCTGCTAATCCTAAGGAAACAGACTGAAGCAGGTATGTCTGAGCAGATCCTAGATCACATGTTTCAGTAATGCACAGAAGATTCTAGTAGGGTTTTTTTTAGCGATAATGAAGAAATGTTTAAATAACATAAGGAGGGTACTTTCCAAACTATGGGATAAGATAAGCAGAAGAGTGATAGAGCTGGGTTAACATTGCTGCAAGAGAACTGGCTGGTAAATAGAAATTGAAATAGCCAGCCCAGCGTGTCTCTTTTGCAGATCTTTTTGAGGTCTGCTGCAGGTAACTCAGTAACCTGAGTTCAGGACCACACATTGGGACTGTTCCATGGTGCACCTGTGCTCCGTGGCTCACATCACACCTCTGGCTTTGGAGGTGACTGGCAGCAGCCTGGCATTGGCTGGGTGGCCTCTGCTCCTGTGTTCCCACCACCACACAGATGTGCAAGACATAGCCCTGGACTGAACAGCTCCCCGTGCTCCAGCCTGTGCCAGCTTCCCCAAAAAACAAATTCCAGTACTAGATGGACTTAGATCTGTAACTCAGAAAATGCTGTCTTTCCCAGAAGGCCTCTAATGTATAAAAGCAAGCATTCATGAAGTGCTGTCACCCTTCAGGTTTGATGCACTCGATATGATGTTACACAGAATGAGCATATGGCTCTTTGAAAGTAAATTATTCATCCCTTATTATATTACTATTTTACTTACTGTTCTTCCTGGACTTTATTTTCTGTGACCTTTTCTCTTTATTGTTTCTTAGAATTGTTTGCTTTCTGCATGAAATACAGACCAATGTATTTAAATAGTAAAAGTCATGGACCATTTCATAGCTTACTCTCAGTTTTCAATTTGAATGATATGCTTAAAATCAAAGAGCTGATGTCTTTGATCTAGGCAAAGAAAATTAAATTTCTTAATGTGGTAGGGCACAGCTAAGCAAAAGAAAAGAGGCAATTCACTGGGATTTGTTTTCAAACACTAACAATCTACCTTGGAGGGCTGAGTTCTGTTTCAGAGCTGCGTTCAATGTGCTGTACACTTGGCAAAGGCCCTTGGGTGAAATCCTTTCATTCAACTTTGGACATATAAGAAGAAATGACACCAGACAAATAAGGTTGGTCATTAGGCTTCCCTGCTGGACCTCCCACCAGTTATCACAAGAACAAACCCCTTCATCACAGCCCTTCCATAAAGACCCTCTAAAATGATCTCTCACACAGCCTCTATCAAAATTCTCATCTGCAGCCAGAATTGATGAAAACAACCTGGCAACCATTCAAATATGAGACCCTTAAGACCCCACAAGAACCTGCTCATCAAAAGTATGAAATGAAAAGCACTGTGCAGCCAGCAGGGTGTGTGCCCCTTCCATCAGGGGCTGTAGACATGTTCATCACTGACCTTCTTCACTCTGTTTCTTGTTCTGCTGCTGCAGCATGACCTTGGTTTGTTACTATTGCAGCGCTCAGGAGGAGTGCACAAGTTTTCTGGATAGAAAAACTAGTTAGTGTTTTGTCAGTATTCTGACCTCTAAATTACACGTGGGAAAGGATGTTATCTTCCAGGACAGGGAGATAGAATCGAGTCCTTCAGTAATCTTTGGGGTGTGTCAGAGACCACAGGGACCTTCTCTGTCATTCCTCCTCTGTCATAATCCTGTCAATTCAGCTGCATTTATGTTTTACATTGAACAATAAATTCAAAAGAATGAAGGATATGAGGCCATAAATCCTCTTCTGTTCTTAGATGTCTGGTCCCTTCCTCACGGTGTCCAGCATAGCAGTAGAGAGTTGCAAAGAAATATGTCTACGGTGCTGGGAGGTCAAAAATCCAGCTCTGAGCCCCTCCCTGGATGCAAAGTTTTCAGCTGAAATAAAAGTGAATGTAGCTTTAGGCCTGTTGTCCTTCCCTTCCAATACCAGTATAGGCCCCTAAGGTTATTTAGATTCGCACATCAATTATTCACATGAGATTTGAGAATTAGCTGTAGCATCTGGCATGCTGTAGTTTCTTCGTCTGCTAACAATTTTGATTTACTCTGAATTTCAAACCTAAATGCATGAAAATTATTTCAAATACAAAAGTGTGAAATATTCAAGCAAGATTTGTGTGATATTTGGCAATAGAGGTAATTGTACATAACATTTCATGATAATTAGATTAAAGGATGGCCGTTTCGGTAATGACATGGACATATGGGACCTTACCAGAATGAGCAGCTGATTTCCCTTCCACTGTTCTCCTAAACAGTGATTTACCAATGTACAATGCCCAGAGAATGTCAGAGAATGTGGTGACATACTTTTGAAATCCTCTGTGCTTTTCTTAATGTCTGTACCAGGAAAATATAATTTACATCTTCATTAACTTAGGGGGAAGGTTATGTTTTGTAAAGTGAGATGTTTATGCCTTTCTTTACTGATTTGCATGGTTTTTATTAAGTTTCAGGAAGTTCAGTCCCTGTTGACTTCTAGCCCTGGTGATGTTTGCTTTGAATGGAGAGCTGGTATCCATCCCTGTTGCAAGAACAAATCACCAGGAAGTTGAGCATTACAAGCACTGAAACTGTTATCTCTACCCTTGGTTATTCTCCAGCTGCAAGAAAAGGCTCTGGTTTTCCCATTCTAGATTCATAGAATGGCTTAGGTTGGAACACACTCTAAAGATTTTCTTGTTCCAATCCCTATCCTCACTACTGAGAATGATTTAAGTGTCCAGTTCAACCTTCAGAAGTTTTAAAGTCTGTTTCTTCAAAGAAAGTAGTAAACATGATGGACATTGCACTTAGGCAGAAAGGAATTTCTGAGTGCCATTGTATTTCCATTCAGAAGTGTCATTGTATTTCAACCATTTGGAAAGGCACTTCAACCTTGGCATGGACCTTCATCCCTGTGGTCTGCCATAAACCTTCCTTTGCTGTGTTTCCTCTGCATTCTGTGTAAATTTGGGGGGGGGGGGGGGGGGGAGGAGTTCTAAGCAGGGGAACATTGCTAACAAACAATAGTTGAGTGAACATTCTAGTAGTAGTGTGTCCAGTTTAACAGGCAGATGAACTTATCTGCATATATTGGTGATACACAAGTGGGCTTGTTCTATTCTTGAGGCATTAACACTTACTTTTAAAGTAAAGAACTTAGGTTTTAATTAACTTAGAAAATTCTTCACTGTGATTTAGCAGTATAGCTATGGTTTATATTTTAAATGTCTGCTCAGACCAAAGCACTCTACATGGAGAATAAATGCAACCAACTAAAATAGAATTTTAGAAATAAATATTTTAAACATTGTTTGGCTTTTATTAAGTTACCTTACCTGATTTCAGCACAAAGAGGAATGGTCTGTGGGAAAATGGGTGTGCTGCGAGATGTAACCTGGACACACTGAAATAAACCCAGCATCAAAACTGGGTAAAAAAGGCTGAAGCTATGCTGGGTTACCCTTTCTGAGGCTGGAAAATACATCACTCTACAAAAAGGGTGTGCACACCCTTGTTGCAAAGATGAGGTGTCACCAAGCAGATGCTCTGCAGCATCCCACTGCCCTCTTCTGGGTCTGTCTGGGATGGGTTTGCCCTCTCCAGAAGGAGGGTCCAGGCACTGGAAGCAGCAGATACGCATGCAGCCTAGCTTTGGGCAGGAAGGGCTGCTAGGAGCCTCGGTTGTGCCTTGTTGGTTGATGGAAAAGGAGACGAGAAACCTGTGTATTTCTGCTTCAGCCACCATTGCAACAGCAGGTTTTTTATCCGGGATTTGCCTTGAGAGAAAAGTGTTCTTAAAGCAAAGGAAATGGTGCCTTCAGATGTGGCTGGAAAAATAAATAGTGGCCTGCAGCCATTTCTGAAAATACATTTTTCTTGATTGCCAAAATGAAAGCCTCTCTTCAGTATTTGTTTTTTAGTTCTTTAGGGTTCAGGATTCTTTGCCACTTCGCTTGAAAAGAAGTGGCTTGTCTTGAGGAGAGGACTGATGTGTCACAGATTCACATATTTAAGTGTTCACTACAGAGAAGCGTATCCAGTTTCTAAAATGTGGTATGCATAGCCTCAGGTGTTGTGCTCTGCTAGGCTCTGGCTGAAGCAGGTAGAACTGCTCTAAAACCTGAAGCCCTTTAGATTGCAGGTCCTGCCCTGAATTTTAGAATACTTTGGTTTTGGCGAGTATTTTCCTAAAAATATTACAATTTTTATTGGAATTTTATTGACTCATTCTTGCATTTAGCTCACAATGAGTAATCATACATCCAGAATTAATGCTTGATTTCATGAAGGCTAGGCAAAGGGAAGGAAGGTGCTCTGAATAAGGAACTACAGACCTATATGCCCTTTCACCAGCCAAATAAAAGCACATATAACCTCAGCTGAAATCATTTTACATCTGTTTTTCAGAGTTATTTTTATAAGAGGCATTCCAGCAGAAAGCAGCTATAATGTAATACTTTCCTGGCAGCCACAGTATATATTATTGCATGACCTTTCATTTTGCTTTCATAACTCTGCCTGCCCCAGCCATGTGGTGGGCAGCCAGCTGCCTGCTGCCTCCTTCCAGGATGGTCACAGCTCGTCAAAATTAAATCTTGGCCTTAAAATCCTGGTCAAGGACGTTGTCCCCTAATTTTAGTAAGGGTTGATGTGCAGCACAAGGTGCAAATGCACAGCTCCACATGGAAATGTTCTTACTGAAATGCACATTCTTAGTTTTGCACCAGGCTTAGTTTTGTAACAGGTTAAATGCACTTGATTCCTTCTAAAGAAAATGTGTCTGGTTTAGTTCTTGTACCATGTGCTGGTGTACATTTATATGCACACAGTCATCCATGTAATTTGTCTGACAGTCTGTAACTTAACATTGCCTGAGCTCACTAGGCTCTGTAGTAATTTTTTTTGTTTTTGTGAAAAATACCACCTTTCGCTCACAATTCCCAGGCATGCTGTTACAATTCTGTGATAAAATCTTCCCAAAACTGGGATGAGATAGCTTAAGCACAGTGACAGTTAAGAAAATTAAGTTTGTCAAAGAAATAAGTGCAGTAAATTCATTTTAATGGTGGAAAATGTTGGCATTTTTATAAGTTTTCATAACATTTTTGAGCTATTCATGCTAAATCATATGTTTGATGGTGTGCCTGATGGTTTCTGTTATCTCTTTAGGAAACTACATTGGTTTGTATGAAACTGTTGTGACTTTGTATAATAATATTTGTCTAAACACACTTACTCTCATCTCTGCAAGTTCAAAAAAGCTAAATGATGCCTGCACCAGCTGAAGCTCCAAAGTTTTTTTTTTACTGATTTAGCAGGGGGAAAAATACACTCCTATACTGCAAAACATGCATGCATTACATAAAAGTACAGATTTTACTGTGATTAAATCCCCCACCCATGGCGATCATCAATGCTGCACTGAAGTCAGTGAAGTAAACACAGACATTAAATTTTGTTCTGTTGACTCCACAGTTTGAAAAAAGCATCCCTGACTTCACAGGAGTGCTCACTTTTGGACCCTTAGAAGGATGCTCAAATCTGAAATGCAACATTTTCTTTCCATTGCCTCCATAAGTTCTAGGTTTTGTGGTGTTGCCATCACAGATATATCTTCTTACAAACAGATGAGCCATGATCATGAGATCAGTCAGCTTTTTGCTTCTGCATTCCTGTTGGAAACCTCCTTTGATCTCACTGATTAGGTAACAGCTGTGGGTTGTCATTTCACTTTCCATCTTGTCCATTCTTGTCTTGACAAACAGCATTTGTTTCCTCTCGCAGCCCACAAACAATGTTAAGCTAAATAAGCCCATATGTTTAATTTCTGCTCATAAGAACATGGATCTTCAGGCTTAATAGATTTCTTATTGGGAGGTCTGAACCTGATTGCAACCTTTTCTGGGAAAACTCCAGCCCCATATCTTTCAGGCACCCATGCTGAAGGTAAAATAATTCAAAATTAAATAAATTCTCCTGATCACTCAGATAGACCTTATCTTTACATGTATTACCTTATATTTGTGAAATATTGCATCTCACTTATTATTCTTCCTTTGTGAAATGAGAATTTCCATGTTCTTCAGAATTCCCTGCTTGATTACATTCCATAAAAGTCTCACTATATAAGTTAGATCTTAAAGCATATGGTAGCATTATCAGCCTGTTTTGGTATCTGGTCTAAACCAGAGTCTTGTGCAGCAACCTCTCTCCATGAGAATATCTCTGCTGCTGTGTCTGAGGACTGCATTTTTCTGTTGCAGAAATGGCATCACTCCAAGCACCTGGGATGCACTCATAGCATATCTTGTGGTGTATTAGTATGTACTGTTATAGATAAGTATCTCTCTTCTTCTTGCATTTCCAGCTGATAACTCCTCATCTGTGAGCTCAACAACTCTATATAGGTGTCCAATAGCAGGAATGATTACTACCCTTAAGAGAAGTTGGTATTTTACAGATTTCTGTGGACCTGCCAATACTGAATATGGTTCATCTCTAGAGTGGTCTTATGAAACTGATTGTCTTTGCTGTGTGCAGAAAACAGCAGAGCTCTGTGTACTACAGGATGTGCTGCCAGGATGCTGGAAGATGCATAAAGGTGAATGGAGGCTGGTGCTTAACACAGATCTTGGAGTATCTGGGTAAGAGAAGCAGTGCAAGGAGTGTGAGAGACCTGAGCAGAAGGAGGTGGAAAGGTTAAAACAAAGTGTGTGATGACAGAGAAGAGGGACAACCCTTCAAATAAGCAAGAAGGTAATAGTAGTTTTATTACTTAGACCTTTGGAATGAAGAGCTAGAGAGAGAAGAAATATAAATTACCTTGAAACTAGTTAAAAAAAATGCAGCAACAGAAGCAAAGATGTGTTATAGGCAATCTATTAGCAAGATTATGTGGGCTAAGTTGAAGGATGTTAATTATCAAAAAATCAACATAAGTAAACATTAAGAACCTAAGCAAAAGAATGCATAAAGACAGAAGACCTCATCACAGACAAGACCGTGTAGAAGCTCAGCCTCATAGTCTACAGTGCTCTCTCTGGTGTTTGACAAAAGTCTCAGTGAAACATATGTTTGCCAGTTTTATCTGAGCCTCACAGACTGAAAGATGTAATCTTCAGCAGTACCTTTCCTTTCCATCACTATTTCAGAGCTACAAGGTCTCTCTGCACCACATTCCCCCTTGAATTGAAGCTAAGCAGCCCATTAAAGCATTCCCCTTTGACATGTTAGCAGCTTGAGCTGTTCTTACCTGACAGAAGATATTTCTCATCTGAACTACTTCCAGTGCATCACTGAGCAGGCAGAAAAGTCATCTCCTCTCACTTGTTTGCGTGTTTTGTGTATTGAGGCTTTGGCTGAGCAGAGATCATCTCTCAGTGTGATGCTCATCCTGGCAAGCACGGAGTTGAGATCAATACTTAAGGATGCAGTTGTCATTTCCAGTTCATTAGTGAAATAATGTATTCCTGGATCATTGTTTCCCTTTTGGCCTTCCTACCTTCAGCCTGCGTCCTCCTTCAGCCCAGTTGCATAAGTGCTTGCAGCCAGCTCTTACCCAAGAAATAGGACTTGATGCATCAAATCCTATTTCTGCTAATTAGCACAATTTCTGCTAATTAGCTAAAGAAGCCACCAACAACTGGGACTGAAAACAGTTCAAAAAGTTGTATGTGGGGTTTGAGCATGCCTGGATGACACTTGCTCACCTAAGCTGCTCTCTCCCTCCCTTCCTCAGCTGGGCAGAGGAGGAAAAAACAACAAAAAGCTCATGAGTCAAGATAAGGGCAGGAAGAGATCACTCAGCAACTCTCATCATGGGCAAAATAGACCAAACTTGTGGAAATTAGTTTAATTTATTACCAATTAAATTGCAGTGTGATGAAAAGAAAATATTCTCACTTCTCTCCTTGAACTGCTGTTTCTGTGGTGAGAGGAATTTTTCCCCTTCTTAAATACCTTATCCCAGAGGTGCTGCCACTATTGCTGATGGTCAGCCTTGGGTCTATCTTGGAGCCATCTGGCATTGGCTCCATTGGACTGGTGGGAAGCTTTTGGCAGCTCCTCACAGAAGCCACCCCTGCAGTCCCCGTGCCACCGAAACTTTGCCATGCACGCCCAGCACCCTTTAGCATAAAAGGGAAAGAAAAAAAATACCATAGCTTGTAGTCTTCTTTATAGCTGTACTGAGTATTGCCTTAGAAGTTCATGGTTTGACCCACACATGCTCATCCTGGAAAGTTGCCCTGAATACTTGTGACTTTCACAGTGAGGAGTCTTTTTCTCATCCCTGGCCTAAAAATATTCATAGCTACTTTCTCGTTGGTTTTTTTGTGCCAAGAATCCCTTAATTTAAGCCTGTTCATTTCACCCTGCCTGGTGTTTATTGCTATGTACTTGTAGAGGGTGATCAAATCCTCCTTCAAACCTGTGCTTTGCATTGCTGAGCAGGGCAAATTTGGCAGTGTCTCATCAAACAACAGCCTCTCCACCCCTCCATTGATCCCTGGCTTTCCAGAAGAGGTTTCTCCACACCAAGTGCTTTCCTTGCTTTGTGCTCCTGACTACTTTGCATTTCTCCTACTGATGTCTATTTCCATCAGTGCAACCATCATCTGGACCAGTAAGACACCTGAGGTAATGTCAGACACCTTACTGAAATCCAGACATTCATGTCTGTGATTGTTGCATGAAGTTTACTGATCAAAACCTCTGAAGAGGAGGATTTTTTCCCTCTAAACAATCCACAGGCAGGGTGTTGTTCTCTCTTTCAGCATTGGTGTTTACATTCACAATTTGCCATTGAGCATAGTCCAGCTGTGGTTTGATAAGAGGAGGTTCCTCTGGGGTAGGAGTGGCACCCCGTGTTCTGAAATATGTTAAAATTACCATTCATTTATCTTGTCTTGGTATTTTTGAGTCTCATGAAATTGTTCAACCATAGCCTGAAGAGGGCTTGGGGTCCTCTTTTTTGTTTATACCATGCCAACTGGAGAAAAGCTTCAAATTTTTAATTTTGTGTTTCTTTGTAATATTTCACATTCATAGTCCAGGTCATAGCAAGACAGAAACCTCTGAGATTAAAAACACCATAAATGATGGAATTATAAACATTGAGATGATGAAAACCAGGGTGTTAAGAAGGGATATAATTTTCAATCATCCTCTTCAGAGTTCTTCAGTCAGGTTGTTTTTTCATTCTGATCAATAGGAATTTAGCTGTTTACTTGAATGAAGCCAAAATAGCTAGTTCCTGTTTATATGGATTTAGGTTTAAATTCAGAGATGCGAGCCAAAAAGTTTTTTATCCCAGCTGGCTTTCCTGTTTCTCATTACATGTTTTAGATTTCTTTAATGATATTATGACACTCTATACACAAAATCTTAATGATATCATCCCCTCAGTTTGGAAGTTGCTCTGAAACAATAAATACATTTTTTATCTCATACAGATTGCTAGACTAATTAATAAAAATCTGTGGACAACAAGAATCTGTGGACCAGATTATTAATTATCCAGTTGTGCTCTTTTAGTAGGGGAATAAAGTTAACTTCAGTTCCAGTCTTGATACAAAAAGCACAAACCTAGCTTAAAACACAAAAAGAAAAATATATTGCCACCCTATCTCCATCCCTCAGAGCATAGTGATAACATGTGATGAGTGATGGTCATTACATTTAATTCTACAGTTTTAAACCAGAAGACCTCAACTGTCTTTGAGAGCCACATCAGTTGCTGTTTGTTGATCAAGGGCACAGGGATGTATGAATAATTGTGGTAGTGCAGTACAAAACACTAAATGAGCACACACACTCTGGTGTTTTTGAAGATAACAAACATTTCACTGATTTCATTGGATTATTTACCATTTGCCATGTGTGGCTGATTCTTTTTCTAGCCCTAAATCCTATTTGGAAATTACAGTGGCCTGTAAAACAAACACTTGGGCTGCTTTTGCACCCCAGGCTAGTCCTTTCTCACCACAGACCCTGAGGCAGGTGCGGGAGGTGACAGCAGGTCCTAAGACACATTTTATCACTGCAGAAAGCGCTTCTATTATACGAGTTTGTCATTCTCTTAGAGAAACGGCTCTGGAAGTTGCAGTTTGGGAAATGATGGCTTATTTGCATTGGGAATACAATCTGTCCACAAAGTAAAGCCAAAATACTAAGGTTTTCTTTTCAGTTCCGTGGGTTTGTAGAATATGTTGTTGTTACAACATGTTGTTATACATGTGACATAGCACAATGGTTTTGTTCATAATCGTAAGCATTTTTACAAGGATTTTCTGAATGCCGGGAAGAGTATGGTACACTAACTAAACAACAAAAATTTAATTTTTGTAGTTTCTTATGGACATCTCCATTACAATAGCAACATTTGGAATCAAGAGAGATTAATGCAAAAACCAGAAAAAATATTTGGAAACATGATTCTCAAGATTTTCCTGTGACAACGTTTTAAATTCAATCTCTTACTGTATCTTCCAGTATTAGCGGATCTCATAGAGGAAAGTATTTGTAGCCTTCTGGATATTCAAACAACAATCGTATGGTGTGTTTTAAAAATTGGCTGCAATACCTGAAGTTCTGGACTAGAGCAGCCAAACCACAGGGAGATTTCTTTGTTAGACAGAAATTAAACATCCCGTTTTGATCTGTTCCTAGTGTTTCTAAAAACGACAAGCTGATAGGAAATTCAGGTTTACAATCTGGCATTTCTCTGGGTGGCATGTGGTACTTCAGAATTCCAGATGTCCAAACAATGAACATGGAGTGCCTTGATGAAGTCATCATGATTCCCAGAAGAACGCAAAATTTTCTTCCACATTTGAGAGTCTGCACAAACCATATAATATTCCTTTTCAGAAAACTCATCATTATAATTGTGTGCAGTCTAAGAAAGCTTTTCAATAAAAGCAGTCACCGATGTATCAGAGATATCCAAATGCAAACCTGACCCCTTCCACTTACCAGAAGATGTGAATTTTATACCTCCTTCCTGTTATGTTCTTAGAGGCATAGGTAATTTTTATGATTTTGATTTTTTTAAATATTTTATTTTCTTACAAATATTGCTGGTACCTTGTAAAGTAAAACAAAAATATGTGATCCTAATGTCATCAACCCTGAAGAAAAATTCAGGCTCAGAAACCTAGAATAGAGGTGGACCTTATGAATTCTTGCTGTTTTGGGATCTTAAGTAGCTGTCCGTGAAGTTGTCTAGGTTTTTTCACCAAGTGCCCACGATGGAGCATAATAGACTTCATTTCTCATTTAAAGTGTAAATGTCCTGTTACAAAATCATGAAAGCTGGGGATAGTTGGCAGGTCTAGCCTGCAAGATGTACCTCGAAGAAGGAGATGCCTGAGGTTTGGGGCTGCTGACAGAAATTATATTTTGTTTTCCTTCCTGATTTCAGAATAGAAGAGTGCATGTGTCACAGTACTGTGAGGATGAGATCAGTCTAAGTTTGCCATGCCACCACTGTGGTCTAAACTGAGATTGGCTTTTGTATTCCATGGGCTGAGAGCTCATGCCTAGCAAATGAATAAGTGGAGAATCTTCTGTGTCAGGAGACCTACTCTTTGAGGACTATGCTGCTTAAAACTACATTTTCTAAAAAGCATGTAACAAAAGTAAAAAAAATATCATTATTATTTTTTAAATAATATGGTTTATGCAGCTTAAATGCGTGTTCAATATTAGGCTCAGAAAGCGATGCTATTACATGCAGGCCAAACATCACTATTCAAGGAAAGCAGTATAATTAACACTAAAAAATCTGTGTGTTATTTACGCCTAAATAAGGATTCAAATGCAGGATTAGAAGTATCCCATAGAAAAAAATAATGCAGTAAAATTTATAGACTTTTTAAAAATGCATAGTTTGGAATGAGAATTTCATGGGTGGACAAGAGAAATTTCATCCTCCTTGGCTTAACACCCTGAAATCTCACCTTTGAAACAACTAAAAGTCTGACCCCACCAAAACAGTAATTTTCTCTCAGCAATGCCAGCTGGCTTGTTACAGACAATATCCATGCCATTGAATTGCTCCAGCCTTCAAAAAAATTGGCCAGATTCAAATTGCCTGATGGGATTACCCTTTGGCTTGAGAAACAGGGTGTTGTTTTGATTAGTGCTAATTTACCCAGGACTGTTCTAAACATTTGAACAGTGTAGGCAATTGAGTATTGGCACCCAGGAGAACTTCCTCACATGGCTTAATTTAGTAGTGTACAGTACAGGCAGAACAAAGCCTGCTTGTTCAAGAGCATATAGTAAAAACTGTAACTTACCCATTTAA
>VZTN01002769.1:2708-18911 GCA_013400515.1 Erpornis zantholeuca | reverse complement strand
TTCTTCAGCAATGTGAGAATTACTGAAATGACATTTGGGTGAGGGATTAGAAACTGGCATTTGTGGCAGCCTATGCTTAGTGAAACCTTGCAGAGTGGGAGGAGAGTGAAGAGGAACGGGGAAAGAAACTGAGTGCTTAGCAAACCCTTGGTCCTTATCATTCCAGTAGTAAATCCCAAAAAAGGAGACAAATCCCAATGGTATTTTGACCCCAGCAAAAGGATTTTTGGATCATAGACAGTCAAAAGAACTGCTTGCTCCTGCACACGGACACAAATGCCAGGGAAAGCTAGCTTTCTATAACCTACTGCATGAGTAAATTTGAGGGGCTATTTCTCCCAAGCACGTGCCTCCATTAAAAGTGAAGTGCAGGCAATAGATTTTTAATTGAAGTGAATTAGCATTTGTACGTTTCACTGCAAAAGTGAATTTTAAAGCTGATTTGAGTGATAAGAAAGTAGGATTTGACAACTTAAACACATAAGAAATACTAATACCTTACATTTTAAGTGCTTTTTATCCCAGAGGATCTCTAAGTGCTTTATAAGCTATGTAGATGAGGTGCTTCATGCATCACTGAAACGCAGCCACCTCTCAGTAGAGAACAGGACTGGCTTTACAGCACACAGCTTTATGCAATACTTTTAGCAGTATTGCTAAACAGGCAAAAGAGGATGCTGTAATGGCTCGGAATTATTTCAGCTCTCCTCTGTCTCCTCAGAAAAGAACACCTCTCACGTCTCTGCTTTTGATTCCACCTCCCAAATAACAAAGTTCAAGGCATTTTCTTGGACACCAAAAATGATGGCTGGACCAATAGATGAGCATGTGCCTTAGGAGGGAAATTCAAAACTCTATTTCTTGAAGACCCTATGTGTACTGTATTTTATGAGAAAGCATACATGTAATTCCCTGAACTTGTTGGACCAGAGCCTCAGGTATAGGCAGTTTTGTACTCAGAGTTTCAGAGCTCTCTGAAAATTGTTTAACATCTAAAGATCCTTGAGGAAGTTGTGTAGCTCTTTTGGTAACATATGAGGCAGAATAAGATGAGGGGAGTGAGTTTCTTAGGGGGGGTTTCTCCTATTCCAGTTCATTTTCTTCGTGCTGTAAAGCATTTAAGCTTTTTCATGTACATTTCTGAACATTGCTTAACTTTACCTGTGTATATGTCAGTATACTGAAAATAAGCTATGTGAAAAAATAGAAAAATTAGTTGTCTCAGACTTAAAAGTATGGAAATTAAAATCCCATCGTTATTGGTTAAAATTGGCATATTTATAACCATTCTAACAGAAAAGATTATAAAACACTAAAGAAACAGGATTTCTTTTGCCACTGATTAGAAAAAATGGATTCAGTGAATCCAACATGGACAAACGGATTTTTTTTTTCAAAAGAATGTTGACAAATCAGTAGAGAATTTGTCTCTCGATTATTGCAAAGATAGCAGCACACAATATGTTTATCTTAGTAATAATAATGTATGCAGCACACCCTGCTACTTGCCCAACAATCTGAATTTTTCTCAGTGTTTGATACAAATTTGGAAGGGATCCACAGGTTCATTTTGCATAACTTTTGCAGAGTAAAGGGAATAGTATTTACTTGTTCCTCCTCCACAGAATATAATTTGCTGTTTAACCCCAGAGTATGCTTTGAAGGGAAAAAAAAAACCCCAAACCTACAAAACAAACAAAATACAACATCATCTTCATTTAATAATCCTTCAGGATATAAAAATCCACTTCATCACATAGTGAGGTAATGAACTACAATCTCTTTTCCAGGTATTCACTTAATTTCTAGAGAGAACTTGTCTCTCAAGACCTTCGAAGACCACAGAGACCTCTACTTTATCCTTTTATAGAGCATGATTGAATAATCTTTAAGATGGCATTCCTCAATATTTTCATGTGAAGTCATTTCCTGTGTCATTTCTCTAAGCCTGACTAATCTTTCAATATTTTCAGCAGATCAGACCTCAGACCAGCATACAGTATACCAGATATTAGCTTACTAAGTATGCATACAGTAGTCGCTTCTCTCTGTTCACTGCCTTTGCTCTTTCAGCTTCAGTTTCAACACAAAGTGATGCATTTTACACAGATAAGCACATAAAACATATGCACCACCTGCTGTTGACAATAGCTCTTCTGTTCATCTTTTGGATACACAGCTATTGCAAACAAAGGCAAGGGGCAAATCTCAGTTTTACAAATGAGGGAGCAGCTTGACTAACAACCTGCCTAAACATTGAGGTTCTCCTGCAGGACCTGGCTGACAGTTTTCCAGTGTATGACAGAGCTCTCATGACAAAAAGAGAGTATATGCCCCTTTTCCTCAGCTACAGGTATAGAGACTTGTCTTGAGGAATGCCTGAAGAACACAGCACTTCAAGAAGCCTCTTGGCCTGGTAGGGTTGTCAGTGGGGTTTGGAAAATCAGATCTGATTACACAAAACATTCTTCCAAATAGAACTTCCAAAGATACTTTTCTTCAAGAAGCAATAAATGGTTAAACAGCTCGCCATACTGACAGTTTGTTGGTATCCACTTAATATCAGAAGATTTATAGGAACAGGTGATCCTAAATTTGTAGCTTTGGGCACAAAAAAGTATGTTTGAATTTTTATTTTATCTTAAAAGTAGTAGTTTATCTTATCAACAGATTATTTAAATCACTTGTCTTCTTCCCTGGAATATCCAAGTGAAAAACCACCAGCTAGAATTTGATTATATTATTTTCGTTATTTTTTACTCAAAACAGTATAGAAACCTGGCAAAAAGAGAGCACAACAGCCCAAAAGAACTATGGCCAAGCTGAGCTCTAGTTTCTCTTGTTTGTACCACTTACAAGTAGACTTGTAAAATGTACTGTGATACATCCACTGGGCACAGAACTGACCAGCTACCTGAGAAACACATGAAGCAAAATACATTTAAAATGTGCTTCAAGTCGAGAACAGAGGGCTAGTTTACAGAAATACAGAAGTCACGGAACCACAAAATATGCTGTGTTGGAAGGGACCTGTTAGGATCACTGAGTTCAACTCCTTTCCCTGTGTCAGATGCATGAGGATTCAGATAAACATGTTTCTCAGATATTTCTCAGCAGCAATAAAGAAATGCAGCATGTTCAAGGACATTTGTCAATCCTGCTGTGACTGATCTTCATTTTCAAATGCCTCAATAACTTTGAAAACTAATTCCAGAATAAGTAAAGCTATTGTGTTAATAAAATAGAAATTTAAGAAGATTTCTGCTCCTGACTTTACTAAGTACCCACCAGACACATTCCAATCACTGAAATGAAAGATTTTTAGAGAGAGAATAATATGAGAAGAATATTTCAAATAAAATGTAATCTCTCCCTTGGCTCACAGAAAGCAGACAAATCAATATTTTTCTCAAATTTAAGTAAGATATACGCCTCAAATTAGGTAGACTGACTCGCTGGGTCTTTGAAATTCTTTGTTGAGCATAATGAGATGGAATAAATATACTTTCAGGGAAGAAAAGCACAACTTGAATCCTTCCTTTTTACTGTAGAAGTCTTTCCTGAAGTCACATTCACAGAAAAAACTAAACTGCCACAGGAGTTATTGGATGAAAACTTCTATATTAATTTTCTGTCATGACATTCACACAAAGTATTGTGTGGGGGTGAGTGGTTCTTATTGCAGAGGGTGTTGGCAGAGCCTTGACTGTCTCATTTAAGTGCCTCTGCGTCAAGGACTTTTGGTAACCCCGTCATCAAGTTGCTTTCTGTCTTATATGAAATATATCACCATTTAGTGCAACAACTCAAGTTCCAAGTCAAATGTGATTTCTTTGACATCTCTGTAACTAAAATTCATTTGCTCAAAATTTGAACAACACTGCAGAATTACACTCTAGAAATTTTTGCTGGGGGCTTTCTGGTGTTCATTTTAGGCTGTAGTAAAGGTGTTTTGTAGCAAGGATATGCTTAGAAGTCAGGCATCTGTGTTTTGAGTGGGAATCAGAGGATTTACAGTAGAAGTTGAATACACTCAGTTTGAGAAGTTGACCTGTTAGTCAAAATATTCTAAATAAAATTACCTGACATGAGGTAAGGCAGTCAAAACAGTGCCTTTCTGGAGAAAGGGGAATTTCTCTTTTTTCCTGGTCTTTTCTCCACTCCTGACATGCACTTTCCATCTGCTCTGTAGCTCTTCAGGCTCCTTTGGAGCTGATTTGGTTCACTATTCTGTAAGAAAACTAAACCAGCAAGAAAAGGACAGTTTTCCTTGAATTCAGTGAGCTGAAGTGGCGAACAATGGACTTTAGCGAGGGAGGAGGTCAGGCTGCATGACCAGGAGCAGAGCAGGAGGAGTAGAAACACAAGCTGGTGTGTGTTGGGAATAGCCAAAGTGCATCAGGGAGACACAATTCCGGAGTTTCTTTCACAGCTGGAGTTTCCCTGTCAGGGCTACAGCAACTTCTTTTTGTCAAAATTTGTCCAGTTACTGTATCGGTTTTATTTTTGTCTTGAAACACAGCCAAGGAAGAGGATAGAGCAGCTGTGGTCTTGATGTAGCTGGATAAGAACTCTTCAACCACACACAGGAATACTTACTTGCACAACCTTGACTGGTTTTAGGGAATACATTCAGGGAATATCCAGGTTGCAGTGCTTCGAGAAAGCAATATAGTTTTAGCTTGTAAAAGACAGTGGGTAGTGTCACATGCCAAAGGATTTCAGGTTCCTAAGAAATTTATGCACTTTTTTTCTCTCCTCTTCTTTTTTTTTTCTTTTTGATAATTTTCTTAAGCACTCTGCCTAAATTTAAATTTAGCTGCATCCATTATTTGGGTCTTTCCCTTCGCTCTATTTACAGCTCTCCTGAATTATAGTGTAACAAAATGTAAATCATACTGCAGAGGCCATTGCAAGGGGACAGAACAGTTCCCAATGTTTAGAAGGCATCCCTCTAGCCTAGAACATGGATCTCATGCTGGCAACTGGCTGAGCAATTCCTGCACCCGTAGCTGTTATATAGCTGCTGGGGGACCTAGTCATTGGTCACATGGGGGTTTCCTGTGAGAGCAAGATTGCCTTTAATTCTGAAATACTCAGATCTCTGGGTGCAGTAACCTACAGTTTTAGGTGTATAAATCTCAGCCTAGTATCTCCCACACTATTAAACCCTTTGTCCATTGAATTGCAGTGAAATTCAGAACCTTTTGAGTAATGATTTATCATTAAGGTGAGCTTCTTAAGTATGGTGCAGAGATTCTGAAATGATAATTGCTTTTGCTTGAGAAAAAAGCAGAATAAGACACAGAGCAGCAGAAAATGGAACATGCCTCAATGTAATGCCTAGATAAGCCCAGGAGGCACTCACACAGCCCCTTGGAGGATCAGCACAGCCCTCCAGAGTGCTCTAGCTCAGTCTTTTCCCTACAAGGTGAGATAAAAAGATAATTTTCTCCTTCTGCACTGAGGAAAAATTTCCTCTTACCTCTGTAGACACTTACTGCATCAGATCCCTCAACTTGAGGCATAAGCGCAAATTCCTGATCTTTTATAATGATCCAGTCTCCTTCACCAGGACTCCCTGATCAGCCTTCATCAAATGAAAACGGGCACCTGACAGATGCCTGTTTCCAGGCAACCCCTGTGCTCATAAACCAGCTCTCTGGCTGAGGCTTCCTCATTATCTGAGGTGCTTATATTTCAATGGCCTAACACATAAGTCAGTGCCTTCCCTTTGTTAGCCCTGTATGAGAATGTGTATTAATTTTAGTGCAAACTGGAGAGCAGGCAGCACAAGGAAGGACTGATGGAGCAGTCCAGGCAGAAACTGCTGTTAGCAGCAGGATGCTGTCCATAGGCTGCTCCTCACCGTGGCTGAGCTAACACTGAGTGGAACTAATGTGATGGTACAATCTAGTTTTGGTGTCAGTTCTGTTTCAAAAGCAAGCCTTAATTATATACAGTTAAAGAGCTGAGCATATGTTTATGCAGCTGACCTCCACATTTGTCACCTTTGGTACCTGGAACCACTCTTAGCCTGAGGTACTTTTCTCAAAGACAATTATCGTATTTGGAGGACTCCAGGGATAGCCAATGTTATTTATATTAGATTAGGGAGTAATTTGAATTAAGAATAATTGATGCAAAATAGCAACAGAAAACCTGATTAAAAATTCACTAATAATCCATGTGACTCATATTTCTAAAAGCATTCTGTTTTGTTTAGCTTGATAACTGGGAAACTACATGGCAGGCTGGAAGACCACTTTTGGATCACTAGCTGTCGGATATTTATAAATGCATGAACTTTGCCCAGAACTGTGTTGCCTTCAGCCTCATCATCTCCATATCCATTCACCCCCTCAACTGAAAGAACCTAACAAGTACCACTTGAAAGGGATTTGCATGTGATTTGTGAAAATCTGCTTCCTAGGGCCTGAGACCACTGTCAGAGTTCACAAATAAATTGCCTTCTAATAAGCAATAACTTTTGATTATTACTCATGAAACTATCTGTCCAGTCAAATCTGAAAAGTATGAGTGAAGCGTTAGTTTTTAATTTTTTTTAAAGCACCAAGTTAATGTCATTGAAGGAAAAAATTATAATTCAGAAAAGAATACATGAAGAATGAAAATTAAGTTTAATAATGGAGTTCTGATGTAAGCAAAGCCAAGGGGGAGGAGAGAGAAAGTTTCAATTCTTCTTTCAGCTTTGCCAGATTAACAAAGACCACTTTATCCCTGATTGTGGGGACGGGGCTGAGCTTTAGTTGCTGATTCTTTCAGCTAAGTCTGAAACTTGTGCCAGCAAATACTTCTTTTTCACAAGAAATGTGGTTCCCTGTATTATATATGCATATTTGGAAGACTGCCAAAGCATTAGATGTCTATGAACAGATAATGAAGAAAAATGTCTGTATACATTACCAACCGACAGATCTCTGTCCTTTCTTTTACTTTTGCATTGTTCTTAGGGAAGGGCAGAAGTGTAAGCTGAATTGTTCTCACTGCCAGTTAGCCACTTTCTCAGAAAGTGATTTTCTTGTTGAGACAAACTTGTGCTCTCTTGTTTGCAGGCAGCTAAACAGCTAAACCTCAGACGTGTAGGATGGTGCAAAAATTGAGAGATGGGATGAGAGGGAGAAAGGGAAAGATGGTGAATTTGGATCACCATCCAAATGGTGTTCATTATATAAAACAAGGATGAAAGGAAGCTGAAAAATGCAGCTTCAGTTTTAGCAGACTCACTTGTTAGTCTTTAACAAGGGAGAGAGCTTCAGGCTTTTTCTTCCCCTTTCTCAGTAATTTTTATGCCCATATGAACAGTTCTTGTGAAAATGCCGAAGTGCACTGTATTCCCACAGGTATCAGTGGATCTGTTACATCTTCAGATTTATGAATAAAGTGGTTAATAAATCACTCCACAGAGATAAGGCAGTTTCTTCTTAGCAACAAAATACTAAACTGAAAAGTAAATAAGGAAATCAACATATTGTAGAATCATAGAATAGTTTGGGTTGGAAGGGGCCTTTAAAGATAGGCTAGTCCAACTCCCCCCTGCCACGAGCAGGGATGCCATCAACTCAGTGGGGTTGCTCAGAGTCCTGTCCAGCCTGATCTCCAATATTTCTGGGGATGGGCCATAAGCCACCTCTCTGGGAAACCTGTTCCATGTTTCATCATTCTCATCGTGAAACATCGCTTCATATATCTAATTTATATCGACTCTCTTTTAGTTTAAAACCATTACCCCTTGTCCTACTGCAACAGGCCCTGCTAAAATGTTATCCCCATTTGTACTATAGGCCTCATTTAGGTACTAAAAGACTTCAGAAATAATATTGGTATGCTATTTTTTTTTCTGTTTATTATTTTGGCCAAAATGGAACTGTGATTTTTAGTACATGTGTATTTTTTAGGAAAAAGTTTTAAATATTTGCGATTTCTATAGTCTTTTGCACTCTGTGTCGGAGTATACATAGTCATATAAGATTTCTTGACAAAGTTATTACTTGTTTATTACACTCTGTATTTGTATTTAATATGTCATATTTATATAGCTACAAACACAATGAAGCATAACAAAAATAAGTGAAACAAAAACTGTTCTTGGATTTAGTGACTCAGTGCCATTAATTTTGACAATAATATTGCACTGTTTTGACTTGTTTCCACAAGTCAAAATTGCTTACATGTTTCTAAAGCTTTAATTGAAATTTTCCTAAATAATAGATTTAACATGTGAAAAAATTACCACATGTGGCTGTAAACTCTCCCACAAGGATTTTTTGTGATTATATAACTTTAGATGAGGAAGGAAGGGATTGGAAGATCTGATCAGAATCCTGTGTTGTTAGACTATAAGATGGTATTTGTTTCTTTGTTACTTCATCTCTTTTAATAATTAACGTTGTGATTCTAAGAATGAGTGGGTACCTTTATTTACCTAGGTATACATTTTTCTTATCTTGAAAATTACATCACTGTGCTATAGTGAAATGCTATAGTGAAACTCTAGAAGCTGAAGGAGTATATACTTTTAAAGTATTTTAAAAGATGTATAGATTAAGTATGAAGTAGCAAAATTAAAGCAAAATTACTCCCTCCAGCTCTATTGTGTGGAATGATTGAAAATAGAAGTGTTGAGCACATCAGTTGCTGTCTCTCTCACCAGCAATCAGCCATCTGAGATAACAAGCTATAACTTCTGATTAAGTAAAATAGAAAGTGACTATCCCTACTTAGAGAATACTTGATGTTTTTAAGTCTATTTATTTCTGTATTGAACAATATTTAAAAAAAGAGATCAAGTCTTGTCACAAATATGTATGAGTGATAACTGAACAATTACTGAGGAACAATTCCTCAGCAAGATAAAATAATAAAAACCCCAAACCAATTCAAAGTGGCACCCACAGTTATCAAGTATCCATCTGATAATAAAGAAGGTCACTTGAAAAACAGAGAGCGTTTTTTCCCAAGCTTCAGTTTTCTGTTACAACTGGGAAGAAACCAGGAGTAAAACAGTAAACCATACCCCTAGCAAAAAAAGGGAAAGCTAAAATGTCACAAGTGCATTATCAGAAGGAAAACAGCTGTTACCTCAAAGTGTTTCGTGTGCTTGTCTATTGCCTTGGAAATTTTGTATTTCTTCCTTTCTCTGCCATTTGTAGAGACA
This sequence comes from Erpornis zantholeuca, assembly GCA_013400515.1. Taxonomy (NCBI): domain Eukaryota; kingdom Metazoa; phylum Chordata; class Aves; order Passeriformes; family Timaliidae; genus Erpornis; species Erpornis zantholeuca. The sequence goes on along the minus strand of VZTN01002769.1, from coordinate 9,733 downwards.
TCACAGAAGGAAAACAAAGAGACACTGTAGATCTTTTCATTCAAAGTCATAGCAGGCAAAGGTGAGGTTTTTCTTCTGATGATATAAAGCAAATACAGTGCATATAGGTGGACATGCTTCCTTTTAGCATGAAAATGTTGCAGGTAGGACATCTGTCAAATACAGGAAACATCCACATAACACATTTTGATTGCCTTCAGAAGCAGATTCACAGACCTCTAAAATGCTTAATTATGTCTGTTTGAAAATGGCATCCTTGGGTGCTTTCCTCCCCTTTATCTATCATGCCATCAATCCTTAATTTCTACCCATGTTTCCTTTTAATATATGACAAAAGAGAACTATTAATATATGACACTCTAAGTTTCAGGTTGTTCCCCTGGTGTTCCAGTTTTGGCTGGGACAGTGTTAATATCCAGCCTAGTAGCTGGTACAGCGATGGGGTTTGGATTCAGTGGCAATAATGTTGATAACACACTCATGTTTCAGTTGTTGCTAAGCCGTGCTTACTCGAAGTCAAGGATTTTTCCATTTCCCGTGCTCTGCCAGCGAGGTGGTGCTTAAGAGGCAGGGAGGGAGACTGGACAGCTGACCAAGCTAGCTAAGGGGATATTGCAGAGCTTGGAATGTCATGCCCAGTGTATAAACTGGGGGGAGCTGGCCAGGAGGCACCAGCCACTGCCTGAGGACAGGCTGGGCATCAGTCAAAGGGCACAAACAGCAGTTGTTCTGTGCATCACTTGTCCTTCTTGGATTTTATTTCTCTCTTTGTTGTTGCCCTTTTCATTATTACTATACTACTACTACTATTATTATTACTGTTACTAAATCTTATTTCAATAATTAGACTGTTCTTATGTCAAACCACATGTCTGGGGTTTTTTTCCAATTTTTCTCCCCATCCCACTGGTGGGGGCAGGGGGTGAGCAAGCAGCTGCATGAGACAGTTGCCAGTTGGAGTTAAACCATGACACTTGATTATAAAAGAATACAAAAGCAAAAATTACTTGTCTGAAAGCAGAAGATTCTAGTGCATATATGTACATCTTTTCGATACTTTAACAGGATATTTATGAGTTACCCTGAATATTCATTCTCCAGAAGTCAAAAATCCCTTCACATCTAGACCAAAAGGGTTCTGCAAACTGCTAACTGACTAATCAGGCAACATGAGTTTCTGAATTGTTTTATTATTGTCAAATACATGGGGAATCATTGATTTTATAGTTTTTGTTCACCCATTTTTCTCCTTGAAGTGCAGGTGTTTTCTATCACTAAAGCCTACAGATAAAATTATTTTCAATTTCTTTCAAAACTGCCAGCATATAAGAAATGACTGATGTTTTGCTCTTCAAGAGTAAGCAAGTACATAGGGTCTTGCTTCATACAATACAATAGGTCTTACTTCATAAAAGAGTTTAAAAATGTGAAAATGAGGACACACAAATTTCTTACATCTAGGCAGAAGGCTGGAAATCAAGCTCTTGTAAAACTGGAAGATTTTAGTCATTAGGTTCTTGAATTTTGAACTGATTGAAATATTCAGTGGTATGAGAAACCATTTGGTGTCTGATTGATGGAATTTTGTCTACAACTGGAGAAAATCCTAAATTAGAGATATATATCACATGCATAGAATAGCATCTGCATCAAGCTTCCATTATGTAGCCTAACTGGCCTCTTTCAGGACTTCTAGAAGTATTTATTTTGATTCAGTTTCTTGGACAGATTGATTAGAATCAAGAGTACTGCCATAAACTGCCAATTTTTAATATACTTCCTAGGAGTGTGCAACATTTCTCTATCTGAGCAATTAGGGATTCTATTCACAATGATTGGACTTTTCAATCAGCCAGAGGAACTTCATAATACTGCTGGATTTGAATCTTATGGAGATATTCTCAACTGTAAACCACTAGAGATATCTAAATTTAGCCTGATGAATTCCATCCCAAGAGAATCAGAGCTATTATGTAAACCTTCAGGTTTGTTTGAGTGAATAGAAGAGGTATGAACCTTAGGCTTTCAGTCAGAAATTTTGTTCAATTTTCATATAAATTTATTTCTTTTGCTGAGTGTTTGGTGCTAGAGATTTTGGCATTGCTTTATGTTACTTTTAATGGAAGCCCTTGACACCTGCTTGGGATTATATGTCATTTAATGCCAGTTCCACATTGAAGCGTAGTGAAAAAGGGTAACAGGTAACACGTACAAATTTCTTGAAGATGGAGCTGACATCTTTAAGTTTGCACATTATCATTTAGTTCCTGAAGGGTGAAAGAAGACAGAACTCGTATTTTAACATTCTGTCTAAAGTATATTCCTACCATGTCATATATTTGGACACTTTGCTCAATAACTCTTAAAAAGGTTGCAATACTGAATGCCAGTAGCAGTTTTTGAAGACTGAATGGAGGCTGTCACAAGGGCTTAGCTTGCTTTTCTGGATGATCTTGCAATTCAAAAATACCCATGCACAAATTGAAATAGTTGCCTTCATGTAGCAATAATGTAGGTCTTGATGTGATAATCTTTAAAGTGTTTCATTATCTCACTCTCATCTTCACTGGACACTGTATCTTTCTCTTATTTTTCCTTTTTTCCCTCAGTGCAAGCAATAGATATTGCTATGCAACAACTTTTCGCTTTTCATCTTTTTCTCCCTCTGCTAATCCTCTTGTTTTGAATAGGATAGTCTTGAAGACTTATTTTTCGAGCGGAAATATTTGAATTCTGAAGCTTTACATTGCTTTATCTTGGTGCCTAGTTCTTATTTGGTCTATAATCTTGTTGTTTATCAGTACAATATCTGAGAAAGATAAGTAAATACTAACAGCTTACAGCAGTGGCATTTTGATGGTAGGACCTCCATGTAAGAGATTACTTTTATCCTAATTAAAAAAAAAAAATTCTGTTACTAAAAATATTATGGCTGAAACCCCAGAGGTTCCTTTGCAGTAGTTTACAGAAGGATCTAGTTTAGTTCAGATCCATGGACATACAGACTCTCAGACAACACTGTAGCTCAATTTCAGCCCCACTCTTTCTTCGCCTTCATGCAGTGTTGTTTTTTATTTCAGTAAATAGCTGAGTCTGATAGCTTTCTGTTGCTGTCTTATTCTTCAAACACAAAAATCTATTTATGCATATTACCTAGGATTTCAAAACTGTCCTGTCATTGCTACTGCAAGCAAGTGCAGTTTCTTTACAGGTACCTTCAAGTTTCAGCAGAAATTTGGTCTGTGCTTACAGTAGTGATGTCTCACTTATTTTTTAAGTAAAAGGCACAGAAATAAATTTTATAACAGAGTTGTTTATGTCAGGTGATATCTACTGTTTTAATTACATGTATACCACTACACTTTTCATTTAATCCAAAAATTCTTTAGTGTCATTTACAACTAACTTCCATTGCATTAAGATTTTACTTTGACCAGAATTGCACTCTTCATGCAGATCCGGGTTTTTATTTTTGAGCATTAGAGCATTAGTTGGTCACGTCCCCAGTTTGGAGATAGAAATACATCCTGCACTTATTCCTCTACATGCTGTAGAAGAAAGACAAAATCAAATAGTCCCTGGCAGCTGTAGTTTCAGGAAACAGAGGTTTTTGTAAAGTTACATATTTATAATGGTGTGTCAGCTGGCCAGAGGGTCTGTTAGTCGTGTTCGTTTTTGTGGTCTGATTCTGCTGTCACAGAAAAGTACAGAAAAGCTCTGTATTGATTGAGAAGGAGTTAACTTTCTGCCATAATGACACTGCTGACTAAACGGCTGTGGTTAAATTATCAGGAGTAATTGGAGAGAATGAAGGAGGAAAAAAAACATGGATAAACACCATCCAATGAGGCAAGGCGAGCTCCCCTACAAAGTTCATATGCCATTTGTAAAAGTTATGCTCAGTGCCAGAGCTCTCAGAGGTACATTGATTTCCTCGTGAATTTCAATAGTTTCTAATCACAAAGAAATTACTCAGCTTGCCTCTGTGACTAACATAAATATGTGGGAATAAGATTAAAGCACTATATACACTGATAAAATTCAGTCAAATTTTTAAATTGCCCTTGGGCCAGTAAACTAATAAGATATAGAGACCCACTTGAGCAGCTTGTATGAGAAAAAATCCTGCATAAAGTCAGCAAAACTCCCTTTCTTTGCTGAGATGGTGGTTGTAGTGTGCCAAGCCTGCTTTTTTTCAGCAGCACTGTCTTCTTTAGATGCATGGTTTAGGAGTGTATTCTACGGCAGCTCCACAGAAGCTATGGAGTTAAACCACCTAATTTACCAGCTGTGAAAATGTTTCACTGCAAGATTTGACTGAATTTGGATATTATATTTAAGTGCTGAAAAAATGATGTATTTTTTTTTTAAGTATGATTGCACATGTGCTTCAGTATAATTCAAAATACAAGAAAAAAGGATTAGGAACTTTCTGTATTTCAGATAAATGAAATATATGGTTAGTGCAAATATCAAAGACAAATGAATTTTTATGTAAAATTCAATGTTTTCCAATACTTAAAACTTTGTGGTACCAGGGAAATTACCGACATGAAACTGTTATGCCTATCATTGATACATACTGCAAAAAATCCACGATGAGCTGGATTTATGGCCAGACTATGGGTATAGCTGTGAAAATAAATAGTGTTACAGTGTGACAGTTTGAGACAAAATGAACAAAAAAGGTGTTGCAGAGCTAAAAAGCCCCAAAACATGACATACTTCTTCCCTTCTATAGCCAAAGCTTAAGGAAGAATGGGATTTATTGCCAAAGTAATGTTTTTCTGAATGCCGATGCAGCTAAATGCTGTAGCACAAGACTAAAAACAGATGTTAAGTCTGTTTAAGGGTGTGCAGCACATGTGATTGCTGAAGGCCTGAACTTAGCATAGATTTCATAGAGGTGATAGGTAGAAGGCCAAAGAGCACACACCACTAGTTAGTTAGCTATTAATAAGACCTCAGTCTTTACGGTGGACAAATGAGTGACGATGGAGTGACAGATGAGCACTGAGGGTCGTATCTGTAAGACAAATCAAATGGTCCCTCAGTGAATTTAAGAGGGTGACAGTTATCTGGGGTCTTGCCTTTTGAGGAGCATTTGGAAGAGGGGAGATCTTCATAAGTGATTTAGGTGCCTAAAGTAAGCACCTTAGTATCTCAGCTTGCCAGTAAGAAAGAATTGCTCCTCTGTATTCATACAGCAAAAATCATCTGGAAAAAAATGTTCACAAAGGCCTTTAAAATGCAGCAGTGCTCTCCAGATGCTGAAGTACAAGCTGAGACAACCCAAGAACTGCACAAGGAGTTTAAAGACATGTGAAATATATGCAACTTCGTTAAAGTTCATTTAAGTAACAATACATGATATAAGCTGATGATGTTTATAGAACACACATAACCTCTCAAAAATTATATCTTGTTCTGCAGTATACAATTTGGCAGCACCTTTTTGAAAAACGTTTTAAGGATTATATGTTTTACTCGGCACATAGAGAATGAAGCACAAAAATTCCATTAACAGTAATGGAAGCTGTGTGTCTAATTTCTCATTAACAGTTCTGGTTAGTGTATACTCTGTAGTGCAAAGACATGGCTTTAGCGTAGCCTCCTCCTTCTTTAATTACAAAATGCTCTACAGAACTATAAAACCTTTACATCTATTAAGTCCTGTACTTTTAAAAATAATTCACCCATAGATTACGTAATTTAGATTTTTTTCCTTGACTGGCATTAAATTATAGCTTTAGGTACTGCAAATGGATAACGTAAAGACTGCTTTAGAAGGTGGCTATGTACCAAAGCTTCCGTTACCTTTCTAGCACCTTAAGCACAAATTAATTTGTTATAATCTGTTTTCTTCTAAACTTTTTCCAAACTTTTTGTTTTCATTTAAAATTCTGTTTCATCTGACACAAAGACTAACATCTTTGAAGTGCAATTGTAAACCTCAGTGTGAACAGAGAGCTATATATGTATGATATCTATATCCCCTTGCCTTCAGCTACATGTTTGAAAAATACTTATCCCATCTGGAAGAGGAAGGAGTACTTACAGATCTAATATGGTCTCACTTAGTCACCTATTATTTATGAGACTGCTTCAGGCAAGTGTTTTCAGACATGCCTACCTAGAGCTAGTCGTACTTTTTGTATGTAGGCAATTTGACAGCAACCTTGCTTAGATAAGTGACTGCAGTCTTCATTGCATGTATTGCTTTAGGTGCAGGGGAAAGTNAACTTGTATTTCATAATCCTGACCTACCTTTTTACAGCTTACAATTTTAATATAGACGTGTGAAATAGTTACAATTATGAAACGGAGAACGTTCAACTGAAAGTTAACCAGTCAGTAAAATTGTAAATGATGGTGGTACTGAGCTTTCCTAAGAGGAAGGGTACATAACACTGAATGCCTTATTTTTATAACATCCTCCGATGTCTTTTCAGATAAAAGGCTGAGAAAAGAATTAATGTGTCAAAAGACTATGTTTTGCAGACCATAAAGCAACAAAACATTTCTTCATGGGTCAGCCTTAGCCTGTATTGTAGATAAAATTGCACTGACCTTTTATCTGTATTGACAAAGATTTCATTCAACAGAACTGATTTCTGACTTTTATACTTGAAAAAGTTGTATACTTCGACACCTTGGCAATCAGACCTTTTAAGCCCAGACAAAATGCACAGGCAACTGAGGAAAGATGTTAGAAGCTGTCTTTGAAGATCAACAAAGAAAGGCACTTTAGAGAATACTGTCAGACTCCTAAGATTTTTATACTGCTGTGGTTTTATTCCAATTGTTCTTCTCCACGCTTTTTTTTTTCTCTTTCAAAAATGGGCATAAATATAATAGGTTTACCAAGGTTTATATACAATTTCAAAATCTAAAGTCTATCTGATTTTCTTTTTTAAGGTCTGTATGGAAATGTCTAAACATTAGTGTTTCTTATTCCTTAGATTTCTTTCTCAGGTTTTCAGATCTTCCAAATGTATCAAAAGCATAATTAAATTATGAACCAG
>VZTN01002761.1:3410-25996 GCA_013400515.1 Erpornis zantholeuca | reverse complement strand
GTTTTCTCCAGCTCTGGTGCAAACGACTGGTGTATGTTCTTAGTAATAGCAGAAAACACTATAGTTATCTGTGGTCTCATTTCTATTTCTGAAAAATTATTCTATGATGAGCATTACTCCGTAGAATATATTACACATTTCTGCTTTGTAATGTCTTTTTTAATTGTGTAATATGAATTTCCATATGCAGCATGTTTTGGTTACATTCTTCTGTTTAACATTCAGCTATTGATATCAGGTTTTTCTGTCCTTCACTGCAGTGAAATACAAAGTGCTGGAACATATGAGTATCTATAATCCCATGAATCATAGTAGCATGCACAATTGCCACTGGGTTGGTTCTGCTAGCTGGCACACAAACATACAGTAAGAACTCCTTGTCAGGCTTTAATAGCTGAACGTGGAAGAAAACTAAGATATAAAAAGAATTGTTTCCAGTTTCTTTTCCCTGTATGCCATTCACACCTTTCTCTTTTTGCCTTATGGGGACTCTCACCACTTTCCTCAGTCCTGAAGGCCTGGAATGCTGCTCTGGTTAAGCATCTCATTCCCATAGAATTTTCCATTTCTGGTATTTCCAATGTTTTGCTGCCTGCAAATTTTTCTCAGTAACTGTCAATCCTTCTTTTCCATTAAATCTATTTACAGAGTTTCTTAGAGAGTGGGTTGGACCTGTCCTGCTTTCCCACCCTTTTCTGAGTTTCAGAATGTAATCTGTCTTTTAAGTGGCGCATCTCTCCCACTGCCCCCTCGAGCTGACTTCAGAAGTGCTCATTAGGCCTCAACCTTGGTGTGGGAAATTACTGTGGCTGAAGCCAATTCTCTTGCTACCCTAAAAATGGTGGTGTCAAGGGGGACCCTTTGAACTCCCCTGAACCACTGTGGGCTGTCACCAGAAATCTCTCCTGGAGTGGGCACCTCTCAGAGCTTATGAATGATACTCGGAGATCACAGCGAATGCTGACCCCAACCTCCTCACAGCTCAACCCTTCACCCCTTGACAAGGCATGAAGGCATCCCATGTGAGTACTTCACTGAACTTGAGCTGAATTTTTCACAGGTATACACCTTGTACATATTCCTCTGGGTCTGTGTGCATACAAGCATGAATATACTACAGCAAATGTGCTGTGAATGATGCTCTCTTAGATGCTTTGGTATTTCCAGTGGGTAAGTAAGTTAGACCTGTAAGTGAGTTACTGTTGTGCTTGTAGTAAATTCTGTAGAATCATCTGTCAAGTTCTTTAAGTTAGGTTATTTATTGAGTGCTCTTGAGTTCAAGTGATGTTAAACCCTTTAGCCTAAACCTTCGGTCAAGTCCAAGGCTCATTTTGGCAAGGGGGTTCACTTTGAAACTTGTGGTTCAATAGGAGAGTCTCTGTGAGGAGCCAATTCAGTTTGAATTCAGCCATTTCAGTTTGCTCAGCTGTGGTTGTCAGGGCTGTCGGAGGCATGTGGGGGGAGGGAGGGACACCTGCCACTCGAAGGAGGCAGCCAGGAGCAGGGGAAGCCTGGTCTCTGGGGAGACTTGGCCTGGCAGCACCCCACACGAGGCAGGCACCAGGAGACACTGTGGAGGGGCTTCTCCGATCAGCTCACAAAGAGCTTGCCACCAATGGATGGCACAGGAAGGTTGGACTGGACCAGTGGCTCCGTTAGTAGGCAGACTCTGGAGGGACCAGGGGGGTATAAAACCCAACTGCGTTGCTGCTCGGGGGGGCTCGCTACTGTCTGCTGCTCGCTGGAGTTTGTTACTGTTTGTTTGCTGGCCTGCTCGCCTCCTCCTTTGCCCTGGCCCCAGCCTGCCTGCCTTCTGGCTCTCCTGTGCTCACTGGCTTGCCCTTGCCCCTGTCCTGCCCTCCTGTGCCCCTGGCCGCCGCACTGCCACTCCCCTCCCGCCTTCCTGCCTGGGCTGCCCGCTCCCAACCCAGCTGTGCCGATCCAGCCCTCACTGCCCGCTCTGCCCCCTGATCCGGCCGGGCCCCGCCACCCTGTCCGGCATCCTGGCCTCCCGTCCGAGCGCCCACTCACCGCGTGTCCGGTGCCGTGGGATCCACACCTGTGGAGGCCGCGTCCCTCCGGGAGCTGCGCAGGCTCACCCGGGCCCAGCCCGGCCACAGGCAGGCAGCGTGCGCACCCTCCCGCCTGGATGCCAACAGCACTGCCCTGACTGGCTGGTGGTAACACCCTCTTTTTCCCTCTGTGCCCTCTCTCTCTCCTCTCCCCCAGTCCTTTTCCATTTTCCCTTCTTCTTTTCTGTCTCTTCTGGCCCTCTTTCACTCAGGCAGCTCCTTTTCCTTCTCCATTTTAGAACCAACCACTAAACGGTTCTCAGATACAAGGTTTGCCTTGCCCGGTTTCATTTCGTTCCTGACCATCCATTTATTAAAAAGAACTCCTTGCAGTCCCCCACAGTGGAATATGACAGTCTCCCTTACTCCTTTTATTCTTTATTCTTTCCCATCCTTAGCCTTTTCACATCCCCAGCTTCTATGTATATAATTTTAAATGGATTTTACTTTTAGATTGATTGATTCAGATTTTAGTCTGATTTTTCTGTGTGGTCTAACTATCCAGTAAATAATAGAGTGAACTTTGCCAACGAACTTTTTCATACTTTCACGTCTATGTTAAACCTGCTTTACTGATACATTGGCCAGTGTTTCCATGAGAAACCTAATGCACTCATTCATGACACTCTAAACAGAGTCATCACTCAAAATATACTTCTGTCATGAAATTCTCTTCTCCTTGTGACTTACACTGTAGCAACATGTTCAAAATCAGAGAGATGCATAGAAATATCTCTGGCGAATAGGCATCAGGTGTGGGGGACTGTTCATGTCCCAGAATCACTGAATCAGTCACCTTGGAAAGGACCACTGTGGGTCATGTGGTCCAACCTCTGCTCAAGCAGGGCTGTCCCAGAGTACATGGCACAGGATTGTGTCCAGACAGTTCTCTAATCTCTCAAGTGAGGGAGACTCCACAACCTCTCCGTGTCAAACTGAAGGAATTAATAGCTGAGGACTTGTGTAAAAATGCTAATTTCCACTCCCCGTTTTCATGTGTAGTGTTGCTTGCTGAGCACCAAATAGGCCTTTTTGTAATCTGTGAGTCAGGGTGGGTGGAAATTCTTCCATAGCCATCACGTTGAATGAACCAGATTAAACACTTTGCAGTGCAGATTATGGAATTAGAACGAGTGTCAATATGAATTTTAGTAATGTCGATATCCCCTCTTTTCAGGAATAATTGGTTGTGGTTTTTTCTTATACTTCATTACTTTCATACTTCAGTCACTTTGCACTCTTTAGCCCCCACATGCTCCTACCCTGGGCACAAATAACATAATGGTTAGTAGTTACTAGCTCAGTTTCCAAAATGAAGCTAATAAATAGAATTCATTCTAATAAGCATATGTTTAACAGTTATTTATTATACAAGTAAATAACAATGGTCCCAAGTTAATTGGAATTTCTAGATTTATGTGTGTTTAATACCTAAGTGTGTAAACAACTGTATTATTCTATTTTCCAAAGAAGATCCTAGAAACTACAAATATATTTTTGTGTGCAAACAGTCCCTGTGTTTGCCTGGGAAAGCCTGAGGCATGGAAGTGTAAATTATATTACAAATTGTCTACAACTGAGGTTGTTAAGGAAAGTGACTACTGGAGGGCCTCAGAGCACAAAGTCTCAATACAGAGCTTAATAGGGAAGCAAATGTTCTGTTAGGAGCAGACTGTATGGTAAATTTGAGTAAAAATCCTGTTTTCTCTCTCACAGGTGACTATACATACACTATAACCAATACGTGAACCCATACCTATGATTAACCAAATTCTGGTCATGGGCTTGAAAGACTAAAACACTCTGTATCTTGACTGTAAGCATTAAGAATTCAGAAATGTTATGCAAAAGTAATGAAGCTGTACAGAGTCATGTCATTTGCTAGAATATACCAGCAAAGTGAAAGTACTGAGTGAGAGGAAGTCTCTCACTAGGCAGAGGTGCAACAATGTTGGTACAGGCAAATCCTTGATCTCTAAAGACAGTAATTACCCAGGCCATCTTTGTATTGTTTTTGTCATCCAATAAATGCTTAACTTGTGAACATTTAACCTATGTGAGGTTAAATGTTCAATAGGAACAAGTGTTTGGATGGAAGTGTGGGGTTTTGTTCATAATTGTTGCAGAAGTAATTTGGCAATTTGTACTCAAAGTGAGTGTTTAATTCTGCTTTTCTTTTTGTAGTCTGTTAACTCTTGCTTTAACTTCTATTCCTTGTAAACCAAGTTCTTATACTGGACTTGTGAACCTTCTTCATAAACAATTAGTGAACCCAGCTGCATGCAGAGGACCTATCAGGGAGATTTAGAGAAAAAAAAAAAGTGATCAAAACCCCCCTTTCTCCCTGTCACAGTGTGTAACGAGGTGTGTGTGGGGGGTGGTGGGTGTGTGTGTGTTTTCACTGACTTTGCACAGACTTCTCTGCCCTTCCTTGGCATTGATACATTGCTGTGATACATCTTATTTTTCATGTGACTGGAAAGTTAGAGGAATATAGTTGTATATAATTTTTTGGAGGATAGGAAGCCAGTTATACTGGTACCAAGAATATGCAGTCCATATAATAATCCACTAGGAATGGGATATCCAGATCTTCAGGCCTGGGTTTGAAATCCAGTAGTTATATATACGAATGCAGTAGTTATATATAGGAATATTTTAATTTCCAGCAAAGTCACCAAAGCTCATCCTGAAAGCTTTTTTTAATGGGTGTGTAGAGAGTGTCCCAGGGAAAATGTGGGGGCATCACAGAATAGAGAAAGAGAGTTGATTCATCATGTAAGAGAATTTGTTCAGGAAAGAAATATCTGTAAATGTTTTTTCTTTTTCAGATAAAGTATGTCACAAACAGGACATAGGTTCCCCTGCAGGAAGCAGCTCTGCCATAAAAGGGGCCAGGGAACACAGTGTATTAGGCAAAGACACTGGCAGAGGAGGAAAAACAAGTACAGTGGCTACTGATTTCCTTCCTCTGTCATGCATAATTCATTGCAGAAAGGCAGAGAGGCAAGTTCTGCAGCTTTCAACGCAGTTATCACCTCTGATTCAGAGAGAGTAATGCGTCTCTCATCCTAACAGATACTTAGATGAAAAGGTAATAGTTATAGAAAAGCAAATGCAGGCAAATGAATACATTTGCCAGCAAAATAGTTTTCCCAGGAATACTACCAAAAAAAGTAAAATTCTCTTCTAAAGGAAATTTTTCAAGAGAAGATTGGCATCAGGGTATGGGCTGCTTTGACCAGTAGAATTTATGTTTTTGTGCCTCCAGTCGGGTCACGCTTGTGAAGCAAGAACTGCTGTGATCTGCAAACCTCAAATTTATTCCTACTGATTTTACAAACACTGCCATCAGATGCATGAAAAACCTCCATGCATACTGTGGTCTCAAACTCACAGAATCCATGCACAAACCAGCAAACAGAGAGAGAAAGGGTATGGATGAGCACTTCAGAAATTCAAAAGGATTTGAAGCCAGATATTTCTGGAGTGAAACACTTTGGAGTGGACGCCTCTTTGAAATACAACTTTTCCTGAGCCTTTCAGGAATGTTAGCTAGTACAGCATATCTCAGACCCTGGGAGGCTTGTGCTTGTTTGCAAAAGGTGTTTTTTGGTGTGTCTCAGCTACAGCCTGTAATGGTGAGGGGTCACTTCCTGGGGTGTTTGCTGCTCCAGCATGCCTGGAACCAGGAGAGGCAGTGCCAAATGGCAGAGATTGTGGATTGCTTTACCACTTGGCACCTGTCCAGCAGATATTGCAATTTCAGGACATGTCCCTGCCAAGCAAAGCAACAAAGAAAGGCTTGCCACCACATTAACTGGTTAAGATGAATTTGTGTAATAAAAAAAGGTCACTTTAATTAATGGTTCAGTGTAAGCCTCTAAATTGAAATCTTGATGGAGGAAATTAGAATAACATTTAAGTGAACTTAGTTGGAGCTATCATTGGAGCATCACAATAAGAAACATAAAGCGTGCATCGCCATGGGCACAGATTAAAGAGTATCTTGGACGGGAGTGCTGGGGAAATGAAGGAAGAATTTAAAGAGACAACACAAGTTATTGGAGAAGAGATTTTTCTTGCCTCTTAGTTCCCACTCCAACTGGAGCATTAAATTGCAGATGTTACTCACAGAAAATCTCAAACACATGTCCATTTTCAAACACAAACCTGAGGGCAGGGTCTTGAGTAAAATCTGAGGCTGACTCTCAGCATCACTGAGGATCATGGTTTAATCAACCAACAGAGATGTTCTCAGATAGCTCTGCCATAAATCTCATGCCATTTTACATTGTAATTAAAAACCACAGAAGCTGTTGCCTCTTGTATAGAACATGGCAACAATGCACTGGAGACAGGAGAAATTGAACTTGGTTGGGAGGTAGGAGTCTGGCTCTCTCAGCTAGATAGCTGGGGTTTTTTCTTTCAAAGCTGTGCTTTCATCAAACATTAGTGTGTGGATTCTAAAGAGCAGACATGTATGGCAATAAAGATAGCTTCTGCCTTCCAGCAGCAGATTGAAAGGTAGAGATGGAGGCAGAGGACAGCAACTGCATTGGGATATTTCATGCCAGCTAATAACTGGACAGCAGCCTGCTCCAAACAAGCTTGTAACTGAGCCTATGGAGTTGCTTGTTCCTAACCCATTGCCTACACATCTTCTTTAAATACTGTGCAGAGGCTCAGGCCCCATGCATTTCCCAGCACACCATATCAGGAGGGGCATCTGAGTCCTTTTTACTTCACCTGTTACAGAGCTCTTTCCAGATCCATTTTTTTTAAGAGATGTCAAATGCATAAAACTCATCATTTGACATTGGTTCAGATTTAAACATCTGTTAGATATTTTTCTCTCTCCTGTTGTTAGCTATCATTTTTTCCCTCAACTACTAAGAAAAAAGGCTCAAGAAATGAGCCAGGAAACCTGGGCTGACCCCGTGAGAATGTGTACGAGTCAGGTGGGGACCTGTCAGGTCACTGAAGTGGCTGCTGTGAATGGGCTTCCATCACAGCAGTGACGGTCTCTGGTGGTGGGAGTGTGACTGCCAGAGTCTTATGAATAATCAGGCTGGGAAGGTCTCTTAACAATGCACTCCCTGGTTTTTATTGTGAGTTGTGCTGCACAGTTTTCATATTAGAGCAACCAAGTTGGAAACAAAATGTTTCCCAACAGCATTGCCATGAAGGGAAAACTTAAAGTCCCAAATAGCTTTTCAGAACTGTTTTTTTTCATTCAAATTTGAATAGGAAATATGTTATTCTTATGTCTGTTTGGGTTTTTTAACACTGTTCGTTTTTTCATGTAGGGCTTTATATTTCAGCAGAGGGCACTGTGACCATACTTAGAATTCAATCCATTGATTGGGTCACATGAAAATGGAAAAGTATTATTCTGTTTTTCCTCAGCATCAGTCCTTAAAGCACTGGGCTATACATGTAGGATTTACTTATTCTCCATTTTAATCACTGCCTCTTCATCATAGCTAAAAGATGGGAAGCAAGTGAGAAAAACTACTCATTGAATTAATATATTTACAAATATAATAATTTTGTCACTTTTCTGCAGGGAAAAATTAGCTAAGTGAAGGCTGGGACATTTTTCCTCTATGGTCCTGTTGTTTCCCACCTTACAACGAGTAGGCATTTTAACAATACAATGTGAGCATCTTAACAAAGAATTTACAGCAGCTTCTGCATAAGAGGATGTTAACACAAGGGAAAAACCACCAAAGCCAGCAGTGTGGTCCCTGCTGTAGCCCAAGGCACCTCCAGCACCTCCAGCATCTCCAGCTGCCAGGCTGGCCCTGCTCTGTTGAGTGCTGTGAGCTGAGCAGCTCCTGTGTGAATTGAAAGCAAAGGTGTTGCTACCAGTTGCATTTTGATCCTATTCATTACACAGAAAATGCCAGTAAAAGGGTAGCAATAGAGATGTTCCACATAAGGCAGTTTAGATAGCTGATAATATTCCGTAAGAGATAAGTCAGTCAAATCTTTCAGGAGTGTATGTGTATATTTGTATGAAAAAATGAGGTCAGGATAACAAAAAGAAACAAATATAGGCTAGTAACACCATCTTTTAAATTTTCTGCATCGAGTCACTAATATCCAAAACTTATGTTTATTTAATGCTGTTTTATCCAAAAGTGGCATTTATATTTCTCACAGATCATACATGACTTGGCAGGATTTCTTTGACCCCTCCAGATAGGAAGGCTTATTCAAGATATCTCCATTTCTTTTTGATGGTAACATATGTCTGAAGAAAAACAATTTGATTTTTTAAGGATGACCCTCTTCTTTCCCTGCTTCTTTTGCAAAAGAGAAACATGAGCACCTTGTGGCTTAGACATCAGCTTGTTAATCTAGGGTTCACAGGGTGCTGTGGTGCTAGACACCTATTATCTTCTGTGATGTGTGATCCACTCCATATGGTGGTCCTTCTGGTGTTGGTTCTGATCCATTATACAGAGCTTGTGGAAAAGACCTTGGGAAGTTTGGGAGAGACCCGGGAGACCTTGGGAGGCTCTTTGTGGTTTACAGGTATCTAATGCCAGTACTGGAGCAGGTAATACAAAATGGGGACTTTCCTGTGGGCTGTGTGGTACAGTCCTGCCCTGCTGGAGCCATATGTCCTGAGAATATTTTCTAGCCCCATGGGTATGCAATATACCTGACAAACACAATAGTTATGCACTGGTTTTAGTCAAATGTTTATGGCATATTTGCTCACCACCTTGTTGACAGGTTGCCTTAACAAGAAGCTGTCAGCAGGATCCATCTAATGAGACAAATTTATTTCTTCAAAATGTACTAAGTAACAAACCTGCAAACAAACAAACCTTCTACCTGTTTGTAGAAGTCACACAACAGTGACCTCTATCTAATTATCATTCCTATTCCACCCACAGGAAGAGTTGCAGTAGTACAATTTGTCCTTTGATTTGGGGCATTAAATCATGACAGCTGAGGCTAACAGGATCCTCAGTGACAATGTGAGAACAATGCCTGTTTTTTCCTACTTGTGCTTTTCATTTGACATGTTACCACCCCTGTTGCTTTCAGAAGATTGATGGGTTTTACTCTGTGACTCCATTTGTCCCCCACTGCCCCACAGAAACTTCTGTGCCCCTTTGCCCCGCATGGCCAAACCAAGCAATTTAAAAAATATACTTACCCCTGTTTGTGATTCTAAGTTATGCAATTCCCATTGTGTTTAAAAGCCTCTCTCTGGTGTCTTCTTATGAGCCTGGAGGTAGTGCAGGTGTCTAAGAAAGCAGTGTTGCCTTTGTACACTGACATCTACAACATAGCCGCCACTTACTATTCATCCTTTTTGTCTTGTAAAATACACAGAAATCCTACACTGCCTTTTATTTGTCACCCCCAGGCTTATATAAAATGGGAAGCATGGAGAATAAGGTTAGATGTTTAACACTTTCAGAAATTTTTAAATGATTTAACAATATGGTGAAAGGTAGGAGGAAAAGAGATACACTGAGCATTTGTACTTGCTTGAAAAGAAACAGGTGATGACCAGAGTGATGAGAATAAACTATGGCATGACTGGCATAAACACTTCCCTTCATGTGAAGATGGAATTCATGTAGCAGCATTTTCATTTATACCTATGGATTTTTTAAAAAAAACCAAAACAAACAAACAATTTTAAATTTAATTCTAATAATTTGTAGCACATCCATTGCAATAAAAATGAGTTAGAACTCACTCCAGTCTGCCAGTTCAAATAGCATTTCAGTCATGTAAGATCATCCCCTTGTGTTTCTTGTGGATAAAATTGCAAATTGCCCCCACAAAAGCTCAGCTGTGTCCTGTCAGGCTTTTCAGCAGACTGCAGAAAAAAGTGATTTTGCTATAATTGCATTTCATGGAGGTGTGTCCTAGATGAAAAGCTGGTCTGAGAGGGGGCAGTATGGAAGATGAGAAGCTGTGATGCAGAGCAGGTACTGGAGGCATGGGAAGCACAAGTAGAGGTTTGAGTGGCCCCAATGGCCCCAGGAGCACTGGGAGGGCCACAGGCAGGATGGGGGAAGCACAGCTTTGCTGACAGTGGCCATGGGTAGCTGTGGCTGACAGTGGAAATGGGTCGTCCCAGGGCCAGAGCAGGACATCCTGGTGTCCCCAGGGCAGGAGTACCTACCCAAGCAGATTTCTGAGACCTATCCTCATCCTACACTTGTGGCACGCTTCTGCCATGGCTGTTGGTAGACAGAGGAGATCCTGCAGGGCAGAAGAGAGGGTGGGGAGACTAAGGCAGGGATTCAGGAAAGAAATATGATCTGGTTCATCATTTGTTCCCCATCAGCTCCTTTCCTCTGCCCATTTCCTTAGTTTCCTTCCATACTCCCCCTTGCAGAGGCAGCCTCTCCCTGGTGTCCATATCAATCACAATAGTTACACTGATGACTCTGGATAAACTATTTAATATAAGCCATCAAACCTATTTGATTCTTGCCTTGCAAATGGCTTAAATGGCTCCGTTCTGAGCTAAATGTTCTTCCCTTCAGAAATACTGCAAACTCTCTGAGCATGGCTAGATTTTGATTTAAAAGTGATAAAAGCATGTAACTAGATTGTAATTATTCATTTCATAATCAATCTTACCTAGTTTAGATCTGATACCTCAAATTTAATATTGGCTGTGGCATCTCATTTTAATTTGTGCACAAATCCAGCAATTTTTTCTGATTTCATTCTGGTCTTTGCCATCTTCCAATCTTTAATGCATATTTTTGTTAACCTGCTCAGCACTGGTTTTTGTTACAAATCTTTGTAACATTTGCTGCTGTGTACACGCACCTAGTCTAGCTATTAGAAACTATCTGGATGACAATGCAAACATTTCACTGTGTCATAAAAAGGAAGGTAGCTGAAAATTGCATACCTGTTTTCTTTATGCTGAGGTGCTAGTAAAATTTTCAGGCCCTGAATGTTGTGATTTAATACGATTTGATTCTCCAAGACGTTTGCTTCTCTCAGTCTCAGCTGGCTAAAAAGCAATTAAGTCTTTATGAAAATTTGTTGAGATGGATCCTGGTTAAAGAAAAGAATTGTCTTTGTGCTTAGGCCTGAAACTTTGACCTGAAGAGTGGAAAGTTTCCAAGCTAAGGAGAGTAAAATCTTGAGTCAGCCTGACAGCAGCTGCTTATAAAAGTATGTCATTCAAACCCACTAGTTTACAATCTAAGCACATGTTTAGCCCAGCAGGCAACACTGTATTATTATAAACGCTCTCAAACACGGTTTAGAGCCAAGAGCAGCAGACTCTGTTTACCTCAAGACCCAGCCTTGTTACCCTGCAATGCTGATGGCATGAAGGTCTCCAGGCATGTTCACAGAGAGCCAGAGAATCACAGACCATCTCAGACTGGAAGGGACACATTAGGTTCATTGAGTCCCACTCTCTGGTCCTCAGAGGATTACCTAAATCCAAACCATATGACTCAGAGTATCAAGATACTCCTTGAACTCTGTCAGTGCTGGGACCACTTCTCTGGGGAGCCTGTTCCTGTAACCCTGTTTAGTACTATCAGGATCTGATGAAGCTTTTACATTTTGAAAAATCCTTTTGGTAGAAAAGGCACCCATTTTGACATGGCTGCTTTTTAACTTAGCTTTGTTTCTCAGTTAGTTTTTCTTGCTTTGCAATTGGCGCTTCTGTATTGCAGCAAGAGTTTTGATGGTTACTTTGATCAGGAGAAAACTGTTAGATAAGTAGGTATTACAATACAAATACTTTAAAACATGTTATTTTCTGCAGTTCAGATACTGAGATACAGCCTCTAAGACAGAGTAAAAATATATGCAAATGTTTAGATATCCAAAGATCAAACACTTGGCAGGATCCTGGTGGTAACTTTGGTTCTCAGTCCTCACATTCAGCATGTACCACTGGTCCTCTTTTGGGCTCTTATTTGCTCTATTTCAGGCATCACTGGATTCATGAAATTATCTCCTGTACATGGGACATAATCACATGGGAGGTTTTGTATCCAAACTCCAGATTCAGTCATTTGTTGATGCAGAAGCCTTTTCTCTGTTCAGCTCAACCCTCATGTATCACATACCATATTGATGAGAAAACTTCCTTTCCTGAAAATAAATTTTTCTGTCACATCACTCTGCATCAAGTAAATAAATCTTGAACTGAGATTTTGGGGGAAAAGTATTTTGAAACAATATTTATTTTTTCATCAAATATGTTCAAGCTAGTCATATTAACCATGCATGTCACTATTCCACTGCCTCTCTTTATGTTGGTCTTCATAGGTAACTGAATTTTTCTTATGATTTATATCTGAGGAACTTATGGAACAAATACTTTTTCCTTTTTCCCTCCTATGTTTTTTGATTCTTGTCAATTTTCCATTATTTTTCTATTGCTCTTCCTTTCTCCTTGCTTGCCGAAGTGGCACAAAATAGACTTACTTTTACACAGAAAAGTTCATTCTATGCCTAAAATCTGACCTGCCAACAAAATTATTGGGTTGCAAATTGTGAAGGTATTTGCAATACACAGGTCTTGCAAAGGAGCAGTATCAGCAGCCCTCACATGCTAGCATCCTTCTTATCAGGTAATCTAACCTAATCAGCTGCAGAAGGAATTGAAGTCACTGCTCTGACATTTGAATGAGAAGAGGGAAAAGATGAGGCTCCAGGCAGAAGGGTTTAAAGGGTAACTGCCCTTTGCTCCTCACCGATTTCCACAGATGACAGTCAGACAGCCCCGTGGGTTTTAATGGCAGCAACTCCATGACCATCCTCTTTTCCTACTGACACAGTTGTCCAGTTGCTGCTCAGCCTCTTGGCTGCTCACCTGCAGCCCCACTGCTGCTTTCTGCTCATGGATCTGTCCCCTTTGACCCAGGCTGAGGGGACAGCGTTTCCCAGAGCTTCCAGTGCAGTATTTTACCTGTTTTGTGGCCACACTGCTGCTGCTATGCTCTAGTTCTCATGGCCCTGCCCATGGCCAGCCCTGTGCTGTTGTTACAGCAAATTGTCCTGGGAAGCGGCTGCCTTTGGGATAAGATTCATTCCTCTATTTCCCTACTCTGCAGCTGCTGCTCTGGCTTTCATTTGGAGACCCAGGAGACCCAGTAACACACCAGCACAAAGCTCAACAGTGCTCTGCCAAATGTCCTCGTAGCTTGTAAATTCTACATTCTTTGTGTCCAATATGATTGATACATCCTTCTTCCTAAGCTTTGTTAACTCCCACCTAGGACTGAGATCACTGAAGCATATCGAACCTAAATTTTAACAAAGCAGTTCTACCAAGAAGTAATTTATCTTTTGAACACTTGGACATTAAAGGCACCACCAGCCAGCAGAGACTTCAAACAGGCCCTGATGAAAACCTGTTGTGTTAGTATGGGAAAGTGCTTTGAGGTAAATCATCTGCTGCATGAGGGAGGAAGGACACCTACACTTGGGAGGATGTTCCTCTGAGGACACCACAGCATTTTTGCTCCCTACACTACCACCCCCCACCCCTGCTCCTTTTTATGCCTAATTTTCCTCTGAATGTAACCTTGACCATTAGAATCATTAAGTGTCATCAGCTACAGACCCTGCCAATATGTTTTTGTGCATGGAAATCTATCTGAAGACATTCTGTATGGTGACTTTCTCCCACCATTGTGAATTGTTGTGAAGACTGTATTTGCGAGAGGTTTTACTTAAATTTTGTAGGAATTATAAATATACTGTATTTGTATAGCATGCTTTTGCTGCGCCTGCAAAAGAAATACAGATTTTTGAAGTAAAAAGAGGTGCATCCATTGGAAATCTGTCACAGATTGCAAATCTGTTCTTATCTAGTTAAATGACATGCTGGGCTGCTGCACCCACTGGCTAGATTTAACAGGTTAGCTTCGTAGAAATGCTTCTGCTCTTCACGCTACAAGGGGCAGCTATCCAGTCCTACGTGTTCCTTTCTATCTGTTAGAGTGCTTTAATTATCAGAACTTTAATTTGTGCTAGTGAAACCTTTTGCTTCTCAATAATAAAAAGAGTACTTTTGTTCAAATTTTAGTAGGTTAATCTTAATTGGTTGCAGTGTAGCAACCTGTTTTTATATAAATGAAAATGTATAACAGAAACATACATATATGTCTGACTTTTCAGGTTTTTTTCTTAAGTGCATATGTTAAAAATTTTGTGGTGCAGCTATAGAAACCCTTTGAAAATTTAGCATCTTGTGCAGGAATTATTAAACTATAATTCTAGATATTCTGAACACATTTATATTGCAGAATGCTTAAACTATACAGCTCATCAGAGTCTTCTGGCTCAGTCTGAGACACCTTTTAGAAGCGAACAATATAATTTGAGGTCCTGGGCAAAGACAGAAATATAACATAACATGATAGTCTCCATTTGGTCTGATTTGAAGGCACCCTCAAAACTTCACCTCAGGAAGAATATCAGGCAGCAGAAACATGGAGGGCTTCAAAGATGGAAGCATAAATCAAAATTTTCCTCTGTTTTTCCAAGTAGTTTTTAAATATCAGGAATTGCTACCTTGCACATGGCTTTTAGAACTTTTTCGCTCTAATTAGTCTTGTGAGGTTTCTAGTTATCACTAATTTTTTTATGTGGACCCAAACCTTGAGTTTGAAACATACATAAGTGTTTCATACATAAGCATTAATAATTGTTATGTTGCCAGTCCAGTTCTTGCGTGCATGAACTGTCTTTGTTTTAGCTTTTTTTTTTTTTTCTCTTTTAAAGTAATTTAACAACTCCTGGAAAGCTGCATGAACTATTTCACATTCAGCATCCACTGACTTGTTCTAATTTTACCGTAGCATGCTGATAATCACAGCTGCATCTTATGCCCAAGAAAGTTTTGGTTTCCTGAAGATACCAGCCATAAGAAAGAAAAGAGTGGAAATGAAGCAACCATAATAGTCTAGGTATCGGAGGGAAGCAAAGTTTGTGGAGACTGGTGAATAGTTTTGGAGAAGGGAGAACATAAACTATGAGCATCACAGCTCCTTTGGGAGTCAAGGTGAGAGTGAAACATGTTTGCTGTCTTTCAAGAAATCTTTGGTTATCTGGAGATGGAAATTTCTCCTCCTCCAGAGGTAGTCTTTGAATAGAAAAGCATGTACTGGGTGTCTCCTTGGGAGGGGATGAGAGTCTGCACCACTTCCATCGCTTTGCTCACACCTTCTGGTGATGGCTTGTTTTCTGTACAGCTCCAGAGGTTTGCTCTGACTTCCTGCTCTGACTTCCTTCTCTGGCTTTTCTACATGGCATGCTTGTTTCAATTTTTTATCTCTGTTTGGATGTTACATTACCCATCTTAAGTAATTTTATGGATGGCAGGAGAAGGGATCTACAGTTATTGTGGGACAAAAAAGGTGGTGTTTTGAAAATAAATGAAGTATAAAGTAGAAACATCTGCAGGCAAATGTCTGATATATTTCTTTGTGCATTAAAACATTTCCAGATTGATGGAATTTTTGTATAAAATGTTCTGTTGGGGGACCCTTATGGTGGATCCAAGTCTTTGTCCTCTTCTGTCAGCTGATTTTTGGTACAAATTAACTATTTTCAACAGCACAATCTAGTTTTCTCTTTTGGGGTTTTATTCTTCAATATCTGCAGTACCAGAAGCACCCTCTATCCTGTGACTGGATGCTGGAGAAGGCTGAACCATTTCCAATCTGTAATTAGACCTTGCTTCTCTATGATCATTTAATCAGCAGAACCACAAATGCAAAAGAAATGATGTAAATATTTGCATGCATAGCATAGTCATGACACAGCTGATCTCTTACTACTCTAGTAAAGCATAAGTAGAGGGAACAAAAATGAGAGACTCATAGCATAAAACTCACAGAAGCCACATATTCTGGCTTGCTGTTAAATAAAGTGATCTTTGTGACCTTTATTGCATGAATGCAGGGTGATTTGGATACCTTCTGCTCAATGACTGTCTTTTCCAAGTCCTCCACAGCCATAAAGTAGTGGCAGGGAAGGTTCTTAAAAATATATAAAATGGATTGACACTCTACAGAACTAGGCAAGTACCTGTAATTAGTGTACAAAATGATGTTGAAATGTTATTAAATATTTTTAAAAACTCAATCTGATCTTGCTATATGACTGAGTAGTAGCCTAATTTTTTAATGGATCCATTATCAAGTAAGTTGTTCCATCAATCTCCAACTATTAATTTGAATCTTAAATAAAAAACTTAATTAATATTTTATCTGTTTCCTCTCACTAATGGTATCGAGAAACATTTCTCTGAGAACAGATGTGCAATAAGACACATGCAATCTGGGATTTCTTGAGGGATGCATCCCTGATAATGCCAGCTCCTCTTGAAGATTTCCTGCACACTGATGGTGAGTTAGGACAGCTGCTTTTCTGGTCTCAGCCATGGACAGTATTCTCCTTTTGCCACCCAATGGCTACCCATAGGGTTTGAAAACGCTGTGATGTTTTCCTGGAGGTCTGAATGTGAGAGTCTGTATGTGAATGCTATTAAGAACCAACAAGCCATCTAGCTGGCTCTTAAATCTTGGTCCAGACTCATCTCTGCATAAAGGATCAATTCTATACATGTTAAAACAAGATGAGATGGGCTTTGCAAACAAATTTCTGATCTTAAAAGAATGGGAAAAAGTGAAGGATCATGAGCGACTCATGTTATCTATCCAAGGTACTGTATTTCCTATAGTTATGTAGTTGGAAAAATGAAGTATTTGAGCAATACAAAACTCTGGTTCTCTTCGGAAGTGAAAACAGAATTTAACTTTCAGGGTCAAAGGACAGAGCAGCCAGAGAGGCTTTCTTGGGTAACGCAAGCTATTTTGCTTTTGCTCTTTTAATATACATATTTTATTTGAAGAATTTAAAATAACTTTACAAACCACCGCTACTTCCATGCTAGTGCTAGGGAAAAAATTCTTTCCTGCAGTCACAAAAGTAGAGTCTGTAGTGTAGCTAGTCCTTGTACATCTCTTCTCCAGCTGAAAGCACTGATAATCTACAGAGATCCTGTCATTAGGAAAAGTATTAGCATGACTGAAATTCAAAATTGCATTGAGCAATTTATATTTTCTTTAATTATTAAAGAAGTTATTTTTCCCTTTATACAAGATAAAATCCCAGTAGAAAGGGAAACACACAGTTTTTCTCACTATCCAATAGCTCAAGACACCTAGCATCTTCAATCTCATTTTGAAAGTGCTTTGTGCTTTGGATCATCCACAAGACTATTGTGTTGATAATTGTATTAATAAATTTATTACTTTGATTATTTTGATTGCCTGGAGATGGGACTTATGAAGAGCCCAGACCCTGGACTCTTCAGCAACACACCCTGCCCTGTGCCTCCAGACCAGTTGTGCTGCAATAATAGAGACCCACAGACTAGAATAATGTGCTGGAAGAGGTGTAGAGGTTTCTGAAATGTCACCATAACACCTGTGGGACACACAACACGGGTGGATGGCACTCTGTCCCCTGTGGCAGTACCAGTGCGTCACTGGAGAAGTGGTTCAGCTGTCATTAGCTAAAGAAGAAGCCAAACCCTCTGGCTGGGGAGGGTAGCTGGTGCCTTGCTGCATTGAACCTCAGCTCTGCTCTGATCTTTCACACTCACCCATGGCTCTGAGCACAACCAGCCTTGGGCAAGGCTCCCAGGAAAATAGAGGGAACGCCTGTCGGCTGGTCTGCACGCAGATTTGGGGATGTGTTTATGTTGATTTAGAAAGGTTTGTAGCTCTTTGGTTTGCATCAGTGAATTTATATTATCATCATGTGGCTTTCTAACACAATGGGTGATTGTTAAGATTCTCTGCTGGAAAATAAAATATGGAACATTGGCTAGCTAAAGAATTCCTCTTGCCTGCTGTTCTTCTGTTTGCCTAAGATTGCTGCAATTTTTTATGAAAAAGGACACACCTTTAAAGTAAATCCCAGCTGGAATATTTTCACTAACCTTAAAGGAAGGAAGGGACAGGGTAGCAGCCTGGAGTTTTCACTGAAACTAATACAAGTGCAAGCTCACGTAAAGGCAGTTTAAGGCCATGTGAAGAAAAAGCACTTGCCATTTAATGGATCTATCAGTTTCTCCCATAGAGGTCAGAAAAAGACTCAAAAATGCATTTCTTTTTGCCATACTTCTGTATTTCTGAATAAGGCAAACTTGCAATCTAGAACAAAAGTCAAGGGCTTTCTATTTAGAGGCCTAAGAAAATTGGCCTGGCATACTGATGATCCAAAAAGCATTCCCCACATGTCAGGGCAGGTAAAACAGCTGAACAGCAAGAACACAATGCTGGTTTTTAAAACCATAATAAAGCCTTGGTATTTCACTGCTCTTTCATTTTCTTCATGTAATTTTAAAATGTTCAGAGGAAGTTAGAGAGCTCTTTCCCTCTTGGTGCAGAGTGAACATTAGGCAGGGGTTGTGCATGGCATGAAATGGCTTGATAGCCTCAAGCCAAAGATAAAGGGATGGGGAAAAGCATATGTCAGCATTGCTAGATTTCCTCTGAACTTTGAGAAATCAAACTGTTTTTTACACTGAGACAATCTAAGTGTAAAAAACTTTCAAAAATCTTTCTTATTTTTCTGTCAGTAATATCACCACCACCTTTGCAATCACCAGGAAGACTGGTGTGTTATGGCTTTTGTAAAATTGTATTTCAGTACAACAAAAACAGCCTCCCCACCATGGGTTTTGTTGCTTATTTTTTTTTAAATTCACTCAAGATTAAACATGAGGATGTCTCAGTTTAATTTTGAACCTCTCCAAACTTAATGGAAATTTTAAGTCTCAGCTCTCTACTCAGCCACATCTCCATAAGAGCCCGCCTAGTTAACACTTGCTTTCAAAATAGTGAGGAGTCAAGTCTGGCCTCATCTTCAGAGTGGAACTACAGTATCTTATCTAAACCCCCAGTCCTATTTTTCTCTGTGTAGCTATATTGAGCAGGCAGCTGGGAATACTGTAATATATTTAACTTAGGAAATAAAATTGATTTCAGCTTAATTACTTTATGTTTACTTTTCTTGTCAAGTTTAAAATGTCAAAAGATAGAATCTTTTGGCCCAGAGCCTGACCAGGCCTTGCCTTCAAGACCTACCTGCTTTCAGAACTTCAAAGATAAAAGAAGAGAAAAGGATATTTATCACATCTAAATTAATTTCTGCTTCACTAACATGTAATTTAAATGCGCTCTCCTGTTACAGGGGTTTTGCTTTTTGATTTTCATTATAGATATGAGCTATATGCTAGTTGCAGAGTTTTAGCTCTGTGTGTCTGTTGGAAACAGAAATTTGATATGATAATTGATGCTTCTGGACAGAAAGTATTGTTTTAGATTTCTGGCTCTGTAAGGACACAATATTCAAAACTGTCTTAAATGAAAGGTATTTACTCTGCTTAACCTATAACATTGTGTGAATCAACACATAGAGGTAACCAAGGGCAACACCAAATCACAGCCAAAATGCTGAGAGTAGATTTATGTCATTACCTCTCTAACAATGCTGGATGGGGACACAGGCCCTTGTTCCCTTGGGACGCAGGCTCTTATTCCCTGGGAACACAGGCTGCTGTTCCCTTGGGACACAGGCTCTTGTTCCCTAGGGACACAGACTCCCTGCTCTCTGGGGTCACAGGCTCCCTGCAGGTAGAGGAGGAACAACATTAGACATAATAAATGGCGTTTTTTCATACTGGCATTTTTAGCATTCCCAGCTGCAAGGTCACTTTGAGCAAAACTGTTCCCTCCTCCTCACCAAATCTTCTGGGCTTAGTCCTTTTCTCAAAACAAATATTAAAACCTTTTTTCATTCTTTTTAGCAGTGCTTGAAACTGCCAACTATTCCTGTAACTTTTAACTCATAAAAACCTCTTTGTATGTGCAATCATACATTCATGCAGCATCAAATTACTTTTACCTGCATTAGGTTAATTTTACTCTTTTTTTGTATTTTTTTTAACATTTACGAGTGTTTCTAGAACAGTATCTGTCATGTGGAAATTACTGCCGAGTTTTAGGCCTGCTAAACAAAATTGTTTTGTCAAAATTAATTCTTAACAGGATAGCAATATATGGTGTTTTGCTATATGCTACCTGTGGCACACTTCAGAACCTGGATCTATGGTGGAGAAAATGAAATATATATGTTGAAACTTCACAAGAGCAACAGGCAAAGACAAAAGCCCTTATCTTTTGTGTCTCTTGAGGTCTGAAGGAAAAACTGGCTTTTCAGAATTGGCAAGGTAAGTCACCATGTGGACAGGGAACTGCAGTGTGAACAAACAGGGTACAACAGCTTTCATTTTCTTCTCTTTACTCACATTCATCTTCCAGCAAGCTCAAAAGTTCTGCAGAAATTCTCCCTGTGGCATATATAACTGTGTGTGCAACTCCTGTTTTACCACAGTCTGGGATCTTGCAAACATTCAAGTCTCTGCAGAAGCTTCAGACCTTTCGTATCGAAGCGATTTTTGCACCCTCATTTATTTTTCTTGTCTAGAAAAAGTCCTGGCCTTAGTTTTTTCCCCTGTTTTGTTTTTCTTTTCAAATGTGTTGAGAGTTGATGAAATTGAGTTAATCAGAGCTTCAAATCACACCCAAGGGCTGGACTAAACACAGCTTTGTCCATGTGTCACGGACTCCTTACTAGAAGCTGAATTTTGGCATCTGACTCAGCAGAAGCGGCCACAAGAGATTCCGATGTGCAAGCTGTTTACTCAAGGAACCACAGCATGTTAAATATTAAACAAAGAAGTTAGGCAGAAGACACAAATTCAAAGGGAGCTATTGATAAAAGCAGCCAAACCGCAGACAAGATACAGTGCTACAGAGGAATCAAATCCGAGGGAGCAAGTGGGGTTGTGGTAATCTCAGAGCTCTGGGTATACTTGAATTTCATCTGTGAACTGCAGCAGGGCTGTTTGGTAACTACTGCCACTAGTGTGATACTAATGAATTTTGTAATCCCAAACTGGCCCAATGCATCAGTGTTGCAAAATGCAGTAGAGTATTGCTCTCTCCCCTCCCAGACTTGTTGTGCTATGCTGTGTTGGAATTTTTGGGCAGATACCTACAGGATCTCTCTCTCTTTGAAATCCAGGAATGTGAAATCTTCCACAGGTACACAGGAAATCTCATTACTTTCAGCACCTTTCTGCAGCTAATGAACATGCCCAGAGAGAACTCAAAAAAAAAAAAAAGACAGAAAAAACATAGGCCTGAAAATTGCTGTATTTGCAACAAAGAAGAAAGTTCCCCCAGTTTTGTTTTTAGTGTCACAATAAGAGGAAAAACGTGTGAACTAATGGTCTGGTTTGAGATGAGGAGAAAGAGCTCAGCATGGATTGAGATTGCTTATTTCAGAAACCAGGCAGAACAAAACAAGTTTGCACTAGGATCTATGAGTTCTGCTCAGAGTAAGTTAAAATAATAGATGTCATTTTCAAATCAGGGTTTTATTTCTTAGAAAATGTTCTCTGACTTCCCCTTGTCAAATTGTTGACAATTTATTTTTCTGACAATACCTCTCTTGAACGTTCCTTTCCTGCATCTCTTTATGTTCCTACTAGACTTTGAGGGAGAGAAGGTAATTTTTAGGTAAAAGTGGCTTCCTGATTCTTCCACCATGCTTATATCCAGAAGGTAACATATTTACCTTTGAAGGAAGAAAAAAAATGCCGAAAAATATGAAGACTGATTTTTTTTATTTTTTTTTTTTTAGATTAGATCAAGCAAAGTCTGACAGTACAATTACTTTGCAAGGTTGTAGCATATCCAGAGGGCTCTTCCCTTTGGGAAGGCACAGTGTGGGCTCTGGGCTTGGCAGAATTTAATCTGGAAGAATAAATCCTTCTTTGAGTGCCACTCTCTCACGATAGAATGCAAGTTCTACAGTTTAGATAACTCCAACTGAGAATATGTATATCTCATAGAATCATAGAATCATAGAATGACCAGGGCTGGAAAGCACCTTGAAGATCCAAACCCCTGCCTTTAGACCTTCAGGTAGCAACCTCTCTGCAGGCATTTGCTGACTCTTTTGGTTATCCCTGTTCACATCTACCCTTGCTTCCTTGGTGTGGCTGATATCTGTGTCCTGAAACCTTCTTTTCTGCCCTCTTCCCTTGTGACTCCCACTCACATTGGTCTTCTCTTGCCTTTGATCATGTCCCATCTCTGTCAGGCTATGGTACTGTAACTGGTCAGTCCTGTGCAGTCCTCCCAGCACTGAGGTTACTGAAACAAAAGGAATAGTTTTTCCTGCAGCAATAAATTCTTTCAACTATTTCCTTGGAAGGTAAGGGACAGGAAGCAAGGAAGGAGGATGAGCTAGTGGTGGCAGGTTAAGCTCGTAGGGGGCAATTGACAGATTTGCATTTTATTTCTGAGGTTCCAGTGATTCCTTCTTCATATGAACTATCAGATAGGATTAAAAAGAGGGAAGATAAATAATGTATGGTGTTATTCACTGAAAATATAT
>VZTN01002748.1:12519-27999 GCA_013400515.1 Erpornis zantholeuca | reverse complement strand
GGGAGGCGCGGGTGTGGGCCCGGCCGGGGAGCGGTGGCGCCGCGTGCCGCGGGAGGCTGCATTCCCTCCGCGCTAAGGGCCGGTCTTCAGCGCCGTGCTGCCTGGGTACAGCGTTTCTTCTCAGTGGCCGCAAGCAAAGAGTTGTGGTCAACGGCACATTACCCACGTGGAGGCCAGTAATGAGTCGTGCCCCTCAGGGGTCGGTACTGGGACCGACACTGTTCATCTTTGTCGGCAACATGGACAGTGGG
This sequence comes from Erpornis zantholeuca, assembly GCA_013400515.1. Classification (NCBI taxonomy): domain Eukaryota; kingdom Metazoa; phylum Chordata; class Aves; order Passeriformes; family Timaliidae; genus Erpornis; species Erpornis zantholeuca. Next base: position 27,748 of record VZTN01002748.1, on the reverse strand, counting down.
ATTGAGTTCACTCTCATCAGAGTTGCTGATGACACCAAGCTGCGGGGTGCCATCGACATGCTGGAGGGAAAGGATGCCATCCAGAGGGATCTGTATAGGCTTGATAAATGGTCCCATGTGAATTTCAGCAAGGGCAATTGCAAGGTCCTACATCTGGTTCAAGGCAGTCCCAGACACAGCTACAGCCTCGGTGGAGAGGCAATTGAGAGCAGACCTGTGGAGAAAGACGTGGGGGGTGATGGTTGATGAAAAACTCAACACGACCCAGCAGTGTGCGCTCACGGCCCAGAAAGCCAGCCGTACCCGGGGCTGTATCAAAAGCAGTGTGGGCAGCAGGGTGAGGGAGTTGATCCTCCTCCTTTACTCTTCTCTTGTGAGACCCTACCTGGAGCACTGGGTACAGTCCTGGTCCCAACAGAAGGAGGACATGGAGCAAGTCCAGAGGAGGACCGTGAAGATAAGAAGACTGGAGCACCTTCCTTATGAAGACAGGATGAGAGTTGTGAATGTTCGGCCTGGAGAAGAGAAGGTTGCATGGAGATCTCGTAGCAACCCTCCAGTATCTGAAGGAGGTGGGCAGGGAAGCCGGAGAGGTACTCTTTGTCAGGAACTGTAGTCACAGAACAAGGAGTAATGGGTCCAAACTGAAAGTAGGGAAATTTAAGCTAGATGTTAGGAAGCTATTCTTTACTCTAACGGTGGTGAGATACTGGAATAGGTCTCCCAGGGAGGCTATGGATGCCCCAGCCCTGCCATGGTTCAAGGTCAGGTTGGGTAAGGCCTTGAGCAAGGGTAAGTGCCTTGGCCTAGTGGAAGGTGTCCTGCTCTGCAGGAGAGGTTGGCACCAGATGATCTTTAACATCCTTTCCAACTTGTTAATTTCTATGAGTCTTGCTAGTATGGGAGCCATGTAATTCTCCCTTGGTATCCTGTGGGCCGCTGGTTTGAGGTGGGCAGGAAGGAGGCCTGACTGCTGCCCTTCCACACAGCCACCAAGTCCCACAGAGCAGCTTGCTCCATCAGTGGGACAGGGAAGGAATCAGAAAGATAAAAGCTGGAAAACTCTTGGCTTGAGACAGACAGTTTAATAGGGAAAGCAAAAACTGTGCACACAAGCAAAGCAAATGAAGAAATTAAGTCACTGGCCCCCATGGGCAGGCAGGTGTTGCAATGCCATCTCCATCAGCCATCTCCAGGAGAGCAGGGCCTCATCACATGTAATGGTGACTTGCGAAATCTAACGCCATCACTCCAAATGTCCCTGCTTCCCTCCTTCTTCCCCCTGCTTTATATACAGAGTATGGTCATATGGTATGGAATATACCTTTGGTCAGTTTGGGTCACCTGTCCTGGCTGTGTCTCCTGCCAACCTCCCACACACTTCTAACTTCCTTGCCAGTGTGGCAGCAAGAAAAGCAGAAGAGGGTTTGACCCTGTGCAAGTCCTGCTCAGCAACAACAAAACAAGCTCTCTGTTATCAACTCTGTGCTCAGCACAAATCCAAAACGCAGCCCCATACCAGCACACCCGGAGAGCCTTGCAGCAGGGCTGTGCGTTGGGTTCCTGGAGCCAACCCTGCAGAGCCACTAAGTCCCAGAAATACTTTCTGTAGGAAATGCTGGATGGCTGGGCATGGGGAAGACAAGGGGCCGGAAAAGTGGTTTTGTTCTGCCTGGATCCTGGGCTTGCATGCCATGGCATCAAGCCACTTGCCTGGGCCCACACTGCAGTCTACAGGTGCTGCTGCTTTAAAAAGAAGCACAGTGATCAAACTCTGAAATACAAGCAAAATGTTACATATTTTTAAAAAGTGTGCAGTGCCAAGTAAGTGGTGATCATTTTGTAGAAATTTGGATTTTATGCTTACATGAATCTCCTTTCTATCAATGTCAGAATGCAAAAAGAATGTCCTGGAGGCACTCATGGTTTTTAATTTTTGTATAACTTTGCCTGTCAATAACATTATTATTGATGCTACACTTTCTGGCCAGTCTACACGATGCTCAGAGTGTTTCTTTGGTATCCCTGGAGTCCTGTGAAGTATGGCATCTGCCAGTTCAGTGTAGGTGCTGTCAGTTTACAGGACTGTAGGAAGCTGAACTTCACACAAGAAGAAATATCTCAGGGAAATTAAGCTCAGATTCAGTAATAGAACCAAAGTTAAGGTACGGAACTGTTCCTGATGCTGTAGCTGTCTTTGCTACAGCTGTGGGAGATAATGTAATCATTGTTAGTATGCAGCACACTTTCAAAAACATACCACAGTATGTTTGTACATACAGACATCCTCTGCATTGCAATATAGTCAAAGCCATGAATGTACCCCTCTAATGGCATTTAATAATTGAGCAGTCTGTTGCAGAGATCTGAAGTCTCACACAGGTACAACTTCTTACAACAGTCTATCTACCAGGCTTTTCAAAGCAGGAAATCAATGCTGTTGTTTCAGCAATGCTGCTCAAGTAGTCTTCATGGAGTCATATTAAAATACATTTTCTTCCAGCTGCTTTTTTGATGTTACTGGCTACTTACTGCACTGAATGCCAACCTTTTTAGATGTAACACTGTGAAGGAAATACTACTTCAGAGTATTAAACAGCAGGTCATTTCCAGTCCAACATACTGTGAAAAGAAATGTTACATAAATTATGGATTAAAAAATTATATATATCATAAGTTCTTGACCTTAGACAGAAAATGAGCTTGGGACTTAAAATATGGAATTCCCATTTTTGTCAGTTCCTGTGTGAGACTAAGAAAACCTAATCTCTCAAGTTGTTCAATCTGTCAGTAAGGACAGTGATTTTGTTGGGCTTTATATAATGGTCTAAAATAACATTAGCTCTGTGTAGAATAATTAGATTTGCTGAAGCACTGAGTAGATATTCCTAAAATAAAGCTCTCACAAAAAATTTTTTAAATGTAGGGAAATTAACTTTCAGATTTTTTTTTTTGTTTATGCTATCTTGATTTCGAGGCTTTCACCTGTGAATTTCAAAAATCTTCATTCGTTGAAATGCTGAGAACAAATTTTTTAATAGCTGGAAGGTATAATTAGGTGTTTAAGATAGAATAAAAATGCAAAATTGTCTACTCCCAGTTCTGTAGAAAAAACACTAAATTACTTGATGTAGACAGGTACCAGCCTTTGTTCTCTTTAACTGATAGAATGCTATAAAAAGAGGTCTCTGATAACATAGCAAAAGATTCAGACACAAATTAGGCCAAACTTACATTGCTTAAAACATACCAGTTCTGCATTCCCTGACTTCCATGTGTCTGCCCTTCAACTGGAAAAATATTTTGTGGTCTTTTTTAATTTTACTATATAGATCCTATTTAAGAGTTTAGATTGTCCCTGTCAGTACTAGTCCAACTTCCTTTTATTTCAATAAAAGGGACAAATTGGCAAGAGGTCCAAACTGGGACTTGGTGTCCAGCCCATGGTTTAATTCTTGCAGGGAATACAGTTTCTGGAAAGCAGCATCCTATTGTTTATTCTCTTAGCATGCCAACTGTTTTCTTGTACATTATAGCCATCTCAACTGCAAGGAAAGTAAAATTAAGTTTTTTTTAAGGCAAATTAGCCAGAAAAAAAAAAATGAATAGGTGTTTTCTGGTACCTCTTAGGGTACCTACACCAAAATAGTCTCTGAATAATTTGTCTAATGGCTCAGCCTTTGTCAGAAACATGACTAGAGATGTCAGAGAATAAAACACTATTGGAATTGGGCATTACATAATGCTCATCCTCTTTAAGCTTTTATTGTAAGAAGCTTAACAGCCACCACTAATGGTTACACCAGGACTGCAATAAGTATTGTATATTTCATATAAGATGCTAAAAATTATTTTTATTTTATAAAGGAGGATTAAAACCCAAGGAGTAAGGCCAAACTCCTTAAGTCCGGTGCCCAAGCTTTGCCTGCCAGGTGCGTAACAACTGTTGGCACCCTCAGTATAAAGGAACTTTGAAAGGAGAATTCCTGGCATCACCTACTCTTAGGGTCTTCCTGAAGGCAGGCGGCTCGGCCCTTCTTCTCACAGTCCTGAGGTGAGGTCTTACGTTTAAGCCATGCCTGCTCTTCTTCTCTTCTTACAAAACAACCCCCCCCACCCTCCCAGGAAATGGGGAACTCTAATTTAACCCCATATCTTTTGGGGGAAAAAGTATATTGCTTGCCTCTCCCCTTCAGGAGCAAGGTTTGGCAGGCTAAATTACAGGCTAAATTTTTGTAATTTTGTGGAAGCTCTCCCCATGTGGAGAGCACACGGAGTGGCGAGGGAAGGCCCGGAGGTGCGCTTCGGCGGCTTGCCCAGCAGGGGGCGGCGTGCGCTGGTGCCTGCGAGCCCGGCCCGCAGCCCGTGTGCTCTGGGGGGAGAGGAGGGAGCGGCCCTGCGCTCTGAATCCGCGCTCTTAGGCCTCAGCAAGTCACCCTGGCCTCCTTCTCATACAGAAATCGTTTTCTACAAGACAACGAGATGCATTTCCCACTAGAGATGCCTGTGTTTCTCCAGTCCTTACAAAGCGAGCCCGGTGTGACTAACTCAGACACAGACATTTCACAGGTTCGCACTTGCATGAGACCAGACACATTTTATTTCTGATGATCATCTAACACTGGCAACATTTGGGATCAGAAAACTAGCCAGCAACCCTTTGCCTGTTCCTTCCCTTCAGTGGCTGCAGAGCTGTCTGGGGGAATGTGCTAATAATAATGCCCATCAAGGTCTCAGTTGAAGAAACAAAAGACCCTTTTTAAAAAGGGTCTTACATTGTTTAGATATAACTTACTTGCTAATTATGTTTACTCCTGTAATTAAAATTAGTTTATTTCTTCAATCAATTCTCCATATGTTAAGGTTGTGTTTTGGGGTGACTGTGTGATGTTGAATCCCTTATCGCCGCTCTATGCCCAAGAATGAATCTTGTGCCTTTCTGTGCCTTTAAAACTGAGTATGAGACAAGGGAAAAAAAAGCCAGACAAACTTTTGCAAAGCAGTTCTGTGCTTCAAGGTCACTACTCCTCTCTGTGTTCTTCTGCTGTGGGGAGATAGCTGCTGCTGCTGCAGAGAGGGGAGGAAGCACCCTTCTTGCTTTTCAGCCAGCTTTCAGCTTTAGTTTTCTCCAGAGAGAGATGGAGAGTCTTCTTTTTTTCCTGGGACTATGGTTTTTTTCCTTCTTCCCTTCTGGACTGTTTCAACAACACCAGAACTCACTGGGAGAACTCTCCACTGAGGCCCAGAGGATCCCACACCGAACACCAGCTCTGGGACCAGAGAGACCACACATCAGGACTTTAAATCTTCCCAGGTTTCTCTCCACAGCGAGAGATTTTATTATTTAGCATTATTATTCTTTTCCTATGTGTTTATTCAATCAATATTTTTTTCCCCCTTCATTTTCCTGAACCTGGGCGGGGAGGGGTGGCTGTAACTTACCTTCTGTCAGAGGACGTTCGAATTCGGACATCTCTCCGAACTTGTCTCAAACCAGGACAGGTTGCTGTGGGAAGTGATTGCTCCATGTTATGCTTTCTGCAGAATAGGTGACCACCTAATCATGCCCTGTAGTGTCTGCACACTTTTTGGCTTCCTTAAAGTCTGCCAGGGCAGTAAGGGAACCCTGCAATGGTTTTTGAAAGGTGTATGTGCAAGCAGTTGTGTGCAAAATTTTTACCTAGCCCAAGGTTGGTGTAAGAAACAAACAGAGCCGAGAGCAGAGGGGTTTGTACACACAGGGACAGAGCTGAGAGCAGAGGGGTTTGTACACACAGGGACAGAGCTGAGAGCAGAGGGGTTTGTACACACAGGGACAGAGCTGAGAGCAGAGGGGTTTGTACACACAGGGACAGAGCTGAGAGCAGAGGGGTTTGTACACACAGGGACAAAGCCGGGTAGGGGTCTGGAGTGGACAGAGAGATGACCAGAAGGGAGCATGGTCAGGTTCTGTGGCCGCACTGGCCATTAGAACAAGTAGGTAACCCTGGGCATTGCCTTTTCACTGCAGGAGAAATTCCTAGAGTTCAATGTTCCTTTTGTCAGTCCCTAGTGTAAGAAACTAGCCCCTGCATTGCTCAATTAGAATGTTAAAAGAGTCAAACCCGAACTGATTGTCCCCATTGTTCAGTACTTATCTGCCTAACCTTTGCTAATTATATTCCCTTTTTCTCTCTCGGATCTTGTCCCGGTGGAGCCTGAGTCCAGAGGAGGCAGGCATATGCAAATAGAAGAGACCCTTAGCATCATGGGATAATTTTTATGGAATAAGAGCCCCTTAGACAATGAGCTGATACACAATCAGAAGATCTAAAAGACACCCCAAATCAAAGAAAAGCTAGATGCATCTCCTAATCCTGATTTGGACTGTCACACTGATCAAAGGAACTGGACTAGTGTGGGTACCCTGGGCTCCAAGCTGAGAAAGTAAGCTTTCCTGGGCGTCCCTGAGGGCAGGATGCTGCCATTTGCTGCGCTCTACCCTAGCAACAGACCTGCACTCCATCTCTTCCTTCTCTGGATTGCTAGTGGGAGCTATGACTCAGCGGGAATGAGTCTGGTCAGGCCCCCCTGCCCAGCTGATTTATTTAATAAAGAGCTGGATATTAATAAAGGCTTTAGCCCTGCTCATTTCAGCTGGTAGATTGGCTAAGTGAATGCTTTATTGCTACTTGCTATATATTGCTTATCAGTGTTACATCTCTAGTCACTATATGTTGCTTATCAGTTTTATATCTCCTAAAACTTGCTGTCTTCTGGTGGCTGTGCTCTCCTTAGTTACTCAGAAATAGCCAGGTTTTATAGAGCCAGCCATGCTGAAGGGTGAAATGGCTTTGTGATGTTCTCGTGAGAAGGGCTTCTGACCACTACTGCTGCACCATGGCATGGGAAGCCATATCCCTGTCAGATCAGATGGAGAAAGGTGCAAGACTTAATCTTCTGGCTTCCTTGGAAGCTGAAAATCTAGTATAATCACATGACTGTTGGAGCAGGAGCTTTAAAGAATTTAATATAACAAAACCCCCAAAACTGGTAATACCTGTCAGCCTGCTGAACAAGAATTGCATCCCTTCGTTGCTGCTCAAGAGAAAAATAGCACCTGAGGTAGAGAATAATGGAGTGGTACATACTAAAGAAAAAGAATCAGGCAGTCTGAACTCCACAAGAAAACTAAACATCCCCAAATCCCACACATTTAATTTACTTAATCTGATAACCTTTCTAATACTTTCTGTGAATCAAAGTTTTAAATCTCTCCAATTTTTACCTACATGCCCAGAATGTCACTTCATAGAAAGAGCTTAGCCCTTTAGCTTGTCTTTAGTTTATACACACCCAAGCTGGCTAAACGTGATTGATTATGTGTTCGGGAAAAACAGAAACATCCCTTCACCTCTGCTTTGTTCCTCTGAATCTATAGAGACTGTAAGGCTCATTATCAGCAATGCAAGATAGATTTTTTTTCTGGTAGCTGGAGAAAAATAGCGAGATCTCGCTCATCTCATGCATGACTAGCTGCAATATAAGTTGAGGTGTGTTTCATATATATTATTGTCTCAAATGACAGGGGTTTGCAATGAAGCAACTGGAAAATATCATTGGAAGTTCACAGTCTGAAAAGGGTTGGTAGATTGTGAATATGTTACAATGCATTAGAAACAAATCTGTAGCATGAGGTCTCAAAGTACTTTTTATTTGTCCTTAGAAACTCATTAACAAACACCTGATCTAAATTTTGTTACAATAGCAGCTGCTGCTATGGGAAACATTAAAAAAAAAATTTACTCGAAATGCTCCTTTATACGAGAAAGTGCATATTTCCCCCAGCAATTTTTTGGTAAAAAATGCAAAATGCTATAGCAATCTTAATGGCAATATCCCTACTTATCGTTAGCGTAAAAAATAACTTTTCATGTTTCTATTGACAGGAAGACAAACTCTTTTCCATCTTCCCCCTTTTTTGTATGGAAGAAACTGATAACAGTTGTAGAAGTTCAGTGCCATTATCCTCTTAGATAATAATTTTAGGGGGTGTTACGAACTATTGGTAGGAAAAATGCCATTGCTAATGGGTCATGTACCTTCAACTACAAAATAACAGAGAAAATGGATTCTTGTTTTCAGTTGCTCTAAGCAGAGCATAAAGACAATTCTGTTGAACATGGAATAAATAATAAGCTTCTAGTAACTGACATTTACTAGTATGTCATAGAATCATTTTTACAGTCATGGCTGAAATTGCATTTGCTAAATTGCTTTCATGAAGTAGGCTTTTCCTTCTGATAGATTCCCTACTTCTCAAAGTACAATTCATCTTCCTGTAAAAGCACTGATCCTAATCTTTAGTCTGCGTTAAGATGACTGGATCTTCCAGTTTTAATTATAAAGTCCTTTATCTTAATACTCTGCAGAGATGCCCATTTGACCCCATTCCACTTCATGTTTCATTTGCTCTGTGGTACGTAATCACCATGTAAAAGGAGCAGCACATGGTCAAAGGGCTCTGTTCAGAGGTGACTGACATGTTGCCTGCTGCCAGATATAATGCAGATTGCACTAAAAAATCAATATATTTCTGCTTTGTAACTTATATAGCATCATTATTTTTTGAAGTAGGTTATCCGTTGTACCACAAGGCAGTCTTTTGTCATCAGGACCTTTAAACCGATTATGGAAATGGAGAAAGACTATACTGCAGATATGCTCCTGCTCAGAAGGGGTGTTGGAATTATTATTGGAAACGCCAATAAAAAATGATCAACAGCAGAGGAAGATAAATAGGACTACTTGCTTTTGTTTAACAGGCACTGTGTTTTTTTTGATAAAAGGCATAAGACCAAAAGGCAAGAGGAGGCTATTTTTCTTATTGGTGGGCTATGCTGTGAAGAGCAAAACTTGAAGCACAAGAAACAGAATTGCACCAACAGAATGAAGAGAGGTGGCACACAAGGACGGCAGATACTATGCTTTCTTCAGAGCCTTGAAGCAGGCTGTCTGTTTTGTCATTATTTCTAGTCTAGGATTGTGCAAGCTACTGCTTCAACTCGATATTTTCTCTTACTACTTCCAGGATCTCCTTGGTAATCACAGCTGGCATCCTTGTTCACTGCCAGAGTACGTGCTTGTACTTTTAGGCACTCTCTCCATATCATCTGGTTCATGTTTCTGCTGGCACTTGAGGTACCTTCTAGTGATGAGTCTTTTTAGCTGTTATTGTTCAGATGCTGAGGTTGGTTAACTTATGGGGAGAAAAAACAGCTTCAGTGAGATATTTTGAGCTTTACTGAGGATGTTGCTTGTCCCAGCTGTGGTAGCTCATGATTCACTCAGGCAGGCCACTGACACCAATGGTAGGCTCAGCACTGAGGCCTTTGGTGTGAAGAAGATAACTCCATATGCTGCACCCTGGAATCAGTACTGCAGCCAGCACAGTGGTATCTGGAGGGGGAAGGAGGAATTCTGATTACAGGGATTAATAGATGTAAGAGTAAGTGACAGCAGAAGAAAGCCTTTGGATTTGCTTTCTGTTTGTACAGTTAGTCTAAATTGGGGAACACCTTTGTAAATAAACAAAAAAAAAGCCGGGGCTTTGGATCATGATGAGATGGAATTTTGTTGTAACTTCTTGTTTGAAGAAATATACCGTTATGGGTAAAGCTTTTTGTTGGAGGTAGATCAGTTTCATAGCAAGTTGCATTATGCATAGAGTTCTTTTCCCTTTTAAATTGCAGAAAAAAATGTGTTCTTAGATGACCATGATCACATTTCCAAGGCTTAATTGTGACTCTGGAGTGATGGATGGCACAGATAAAGTCATACTGTGAAGTCTCTGGACCATTCGAATTGGTACATCTAAGGCCTGAAAGTACTAGTTAGTTTTGCAGCTCTATGGTGCTGTAGTAGCTGAGAGGGGCAATGATAAAAGGCCTTGAGAAGTGTCCTTCTGTTGGAGTCTTACCTGCTTACCTGGCTCTGGTGCAGAAGGGTTGCCATCACTGCACAGTATCTTACATGAGAGAAGAGCAGCGTCACAGAGAGCACAGTGCCAACCACTAGTAACTTCTGCCTTTTCATTATCATCCATTCTGCTATTGCATTATTGATTAATGCTGTTGAAAGCCATCCCTGCTGATGTCTTATGTTCTTACTGAAAAACACTTAATATATCAGCCACATCTAATTGAATAGCAAGAGGAATGAGTGAAAGACCATTCATAAGCACTCCCTTTATAGTCATTGACAAATATATGTATGTCACTGAATATCAAACTCATCCTGAAGGCATCAAATTTTCAAATATAATGCTATGTTTAAAATATTTTACTCAATTTCCACTGGGCATGGTGCTGCTAATAATGTTCTGGAGACTCACATGCTTCACATATTGTAGGGAAAAGTATTTTTTCCATTTAGTTAAGTATTACCAAGTCTCAGAATAATTGGTAAATATTATTCTAATTATGTCTTAAATCTGTACATTGAACTGCATAGATGTTCACTGAAATAGCAGAATTTCCTTTTAATTCAGTGGTGCAATTATAAATAGAAATTAGCTTATTTTTAAATATTGGTATTATGATGACACTAGAAGGCATCGGTCAATATTAGGGCCTCATTATGCTGAGCCCTCTACACATGCTTGTGAAGAGGGACAAAACGTTTTGGCTAGAAGTACTTTGCATAGTGAATAGCCAAGAGAAAGTGCAGAGGGAAGAAGGTAATGATGTCTCCATTTTGAAGCCCTTAATAGCATGCCTTAACTTTTGTTCAGCCCAGAAGTGGTCAAGACAGGCTGCATGATCATTAAAGCTCCTTTCCACCTGAAAATAATATATTCTGTTTTATTCTAAAGTATTTTACAGACAGAATGCAAAGAACAGTAATTTGCCTAGGGCTGCTATGTTCCATCAGTAAAAAAAAGAATCAGATTTCTGAACTATGTTCTAGGCAATTTCTAATAGTTTATTTTGCAACACCCTTTTGGTCTTTGAGGAAGGTTCCCTTGCTTCCTCCTCAGCATGTAATGTGATACAGAATATGTAAGATCATTCCCCATCTTGGCCCTTTTCATCTCCTTTCCAGAGACTTCAGTATTTTGCTTATCACCTTCATTCTCTTTGAGTCTCAGAAAGAGAAGTTCCAGAGTGGAATATGGATGCTACATGTGACATAAGTAACTGTTATCATCTTCCTCACCTACTTGTCTGACTTTAAATAATTAAACAAACAAACAAAAATATAATTACATGCATCTGAAATAAATCATTAGAATGGAAATAATATTCATTACCATTCCTGGTGATAATGGCATGACATATTGGGGTGTTTATATATCTTTCAAAAACGGTTTGTGGTTCTATTATGTCAAAGAAGTGATGGGGCAGGTATGACTCTTAGGCAAAAAAGGCCACTGCCAATTAAATCACAGTATCAAGATAAGGCTGTCATTGTGCAAGTCTCTGCTGTCCTGAAGCTAATGTGCACAATCTGTTTTTGCAAGTGCTTTCATATTTTTGTTCTTTATTATGAACATGTACAGCATGTAAGTGTTTTTAGTATTGGCTGACTCTGGTATTTTGTAGTCACGATTGTGGTATTTAAACAGGAGATGATCTGTTCTGCACATGGAAAAGGGGCTGTGTTAAAGAGGAAATAATTTTTAAAAGTGTTGCTATTTTTTTTGCAAGAGGATGTTATGTTTATTTCTCAAAGAACATGCTCCATGTTCATTATGTTTATGTACAAACTCATGATGATTTGAATCTGATTTCTGTTCCGTACCTAGGAAGCATTGTCACTGTGTTAGAAATGGAAGCATGCTATTAAATAGCGAAGTTCTTACATGTATATAGCCTCATACATTTCTTTTTCAGATGTTGTATAATATTACTTCCCAGTTTTACTCTAGGAGCTGTGATTACTTAGATTAAATGAGCAATGTTACTTGAATAGCAACTTTAAAAAATAATGGAAGTCTTTTTATAAAACTTCATCATATTGTTAATATCCAAAATGTATTCGGTATGGTAAAACAGCACATTGCCATTGGTTAAGAAAATTCTTTTCAAAGAATTTGCCTGGCAATGATTTTCGAAACGCATTTCAAGACTTTCTGAAAATCTTGAAATACTAGCATGACACAATTGTATTATGAGGATGTGTTTGATGAGGTGAAAGCAATGAAGATTTGAGGGGAGTGAGTATTGATGTTATCTCCTGAATAAATTAAGAATCAGTAAGTCTCTTGATGGAGAGCAAGAGTCAAGGTGAAGGGGAGAAGGACAAAACAAAAGAGGCTATAGAGGTGAGAATTAATCCAAACAATGCTAAGGCAAGGAGGACGTGACTTATTTGCTTTGGCTGAGATCTTCTTTGGATTTGCTTCCATGGGATATGATGGAGTAGCACAAGGACCTAATTCTGAGCTCCATGGTCAAGGCACTGGTTTGACATAATAGAGTAAAGGAACCTCTCTGCATGTGATCTAAAGATAGGTAAGTACAGACATAGTCATCTTTTGTTTCTGTTCAGCCATTTTTGTAACTTCTGTTTCTATTCAGCATCTTCAAGTGAGAAGTATAGTGCCCTAGGCACATCTTCCTACCACCAGATGGGTCCTCCAGGGGGGTGGTTTGGGTATCAGGAGCTGTGAAAACTTAGGTGGGATGATTGGACCCTGAAGGAATCTTAACAGTTTTATTTCTCCCTGCCCACCAACTTCAATAAACCAGTGCACAAAAGCTGTTTGGAAAACAGGCAATTCCAAACAAAAATTTGTTTGTGTCATTGTAGTTATATGAATGCTAAGCAACACCTACAATGAAGCAAGCTGTGGAGAAGCTACTGTGTCCTTTCAGAAACATTTTACAGAGTTCCATTAAAAAAAAAAAAAAAAAAGTTAAAAAGTCTTTGGTGAGAAGTCTGGCCTAGAAACTTTTCACAGCAGCTTTCCATGACGGTTTCAGAATAATTTATGTAGACAAATTCAAATATCAGCAGAAATTGTGACTGCCATAGGTGTAAAGTGACTCAGTGTCATATTGTGGTGATAGCATTGTGATCTCATGGTGAAGAAACACACAGCAACCTCTGTTACACTCGTGTGAATAGGTGTGTAGAATAAAAAAAACCCCACTGAATGTCAGAGATGTGATTCTGTCAGAGGTATTAGCCCATCTGGCCCAAGATGATGGCATAAAATTGTATAGCATCTTTTGACTTAGTAGGTCTTTGATAGGTGATGCTTTCTGAAGCTGTGTGCCAGAGTATCACTGTCTTTCAGTTTATTTAAAGTGGCAGATGCTGAAGACCTATCACCCCTCTCCTTGTCCTGGAGAAGACAGTGAAATGTGTGCACACTGGCTATCATGTCACCCCAGGAGGCACAACTCCAGGGCAAGACTGTAATCTTTATCACATGTACATCAGTAATTCCTTTCTCTTCAGTGGAGTTCACTGCTGTTGTGAGGAATGTCAGCTACAATTCCTGACTGTTGGAAAGCAACCAGAAATTTGGTTTCTGTAGATAAAACAGTAGTTTAAAACAGCAGATTCACTAAGTCTTTGAATATCCACAGGAAGCTTGATATATTAGCCTAAGTTTTATGTCTTTAAACTTTTTAATTTTAATGTAGCCTTATTTCTAAAATGGACTTCATTCATGTACCACTGTGTAGTAATGTTTTACAGGCACTGTTAATTCTTATCCAGGATTACAAATATTTCTAAGAATGAAATGGAAGTAGATGTTATGGTATTAATTTATGTATTTTTGGAAAACATCAAAGTCACATAACCTTATGACTAATGATTTCATTTAATTATACGGTTCTGCATTTTCATCTTCAAAGAAATCTGCAAACAATGACTAATTAATCCTTGCAGCAGCCTTTTGAAATAGGTAGATAGATGTAATTAATCCCATCTAACCAATTCCTTGCCCAAGGCAATATATTGAATCAATATTTAAACTAAGATTAGAGATCATTCTTACTCCTTGGTCATTTCACTAAACTAGCAGTTCCCAAGTTTCCTTGCTGTGATTGTTTAGATGGACATATGCTTTGGCCTGAACAAGATCTTCATTCTCTATCTTCCACCTCTCTGCCAAAATGCTTCCTGTCCCTCCTCCCCTCAGAAATGACTTCCACTCCAGCAAGCCATGTGGAATATCCTACTTTTCACCTCCAGAATCCCATACGTACCATTTACTTTTTTATTTGTATCACTCCCTGACCAACTCCTTGACCCCTCAGTCTTCCACAAGTTTCCTGTCCTCCAGGTGCCATTGCCCCTCTCCAGTGGAGCCTTGCTTCTGTCTTTGGAGTGCACATAGTATCCCCTAGTGAAAGAGTATCTCTCTTCTCTTGCCCCTGGCTCCCCCCAGCTCCCCTCAGCAGCCATGAGGAAGCTCTGCCGGTATAGCTGCTTTTCTCTTCTAGCTGTCTCACTCTTGTGTGGTGAACAGAGAGAAGACTGAAGGTGAGCCTTGCACTGTTAAATAGCACACACTGTTCTCATTGGCCATGGCCCATACCAAGGTGCAGCCTGTGGTTCACGTCTGTTGTTCTAGGTGAAGGTTCCTGAAAGGCTTTGCAGCACATTGCGAGTCACAAAAGCAGTTTATAGGGTCAAGGGCAGGCATTGTCATTCAGGTAATATTGACGTCTAAGAAAGTTCACGAGTGTGGAACCAAAGAGAATTTACATAGTTAAAAAGAATACTGCTTGCCTTGAAAATAGAGTAGTGATAATATTTACTGGAGTGGGGGAGGGCTGAGCACCATAGTGACCAGCAGGGATTGAAAAATGACAACACTTGTCTGTGGTAGACTGTGATAGTGTCCTGATTTGACAGAAGGAACTAATTCTGCATAGCATATACTGATGGATGTGCTACAAGAAAAAAGAGGAAGAAGCAATGGAAAAGGAGATTCCCATCTCCTGTCATCAAAGATAGGCATGGAAATCTGAGAAACCATGCCAGAACCCGTACTTCCCACTGTGGAGGTGTTTAAGATCTGGTCAAATCTTACTTGGCTATAACTTTTCTTATCTGGTAGGAAATAAGAGTTAATGTGATGTATCCTGTAACTTTAGATACTAAAGCCACATTTGTATTTGCGCTTTGATGTGTCAGACTAGAAAAGGTATTCACAGTGACTATAGGGACCCTGCTCCCCAACAAATTAGTTAAAAAAGCTCTGTTTCTTTTGGCGTGAGGTTTTCTT
>VZTN01002748.1:0-12250 GCA_013400515.1 Erpornis zantholeuca | reverse complement strand
GGGGGGGTCCCAGACCCCCCTGAGCAACAGGAGAAGTTTCCCAGCTTTCCTGGACTCCAACATCAGTGAAGGGAACAGGAGTTTTCTTGCAGGCAGCTGAGCTGACTGCCCCCAGTTGACATACCAAACTTTTTTTGTACTCATAATTTCCTTTACTTTATAGAGAATGTTATGTCTTCATGTGACTGCAGGAGAGAGGATACACAGAGAACCTGAAATTCTTCAGCAGCATTGCACACTAGCTAAGGATGTATTCCAAACCTGATGCACTATTGCAAAAAGTCTGATTTATCTCCGCATTCATAAAAGTGTAATTTTTTATGGGCAAGATTGCATAGCTATGTCTTTTTCTTGATGCCATTTCCTTTAGAAAAATGTTTGATGCTCTGCCCCTTACTTTCAGGCTCTTTGCAGCTGAGTAAAAGGGCAGATAGCTTCCTAAAATAGATAGCCTGACTCAACCACAAATTGACTGAGCTACAGCTGTGTAGATTTTTATGTGGTGCAGAAGGTCAGAGAGACAATCATAATTGTCCTGCTTGGCTTTAGATCACTGGATTTGCTGAGGTACTAAGTCTCTCCATTCAGCATAATTCAAGAGAGTAAAATCCAAATCTCTATAAAATAGGAATTGTCCATTCAACCAAATGGAGAATGGCTGAGTACAGACATATGGCAAATTCATTTTTTCCAGGCTGTTGATAATCTCAAAGAACATGTAGTAACAGAACAAATCAGCATGTTGGTGGAGGTTCCCCCGCCACCCACAGTGGCTGATATTTTGGGGCATATAAACAGGAGTGAGTTACAATAACACATGCCTTTCAATCTGAGTGATTTTTGCTAAAATCCAAGATGACTGGGTGCACAAAGCTATAGTGTTCTTTCTGGTTTAAAATAATTATGAACTGCAAATACATTATATACTGCAAATATATGCAGAAGAAGGCAAATCACTTAAGGACTTGTCTTTGAGAAAGTAACTTAGTGAAAATATGAATGACTGTCAGTTTCCTGATATAGTTCAAATGGTAAATGACAGATAACCTGGGATCACCCAAACTAGATGGCAAAGCTTTATGATGCTGTTAATGAAATCCTGCTTCTTTGACAATAGGATTAAAATATTTTTTTCACAGTGATTTTGAAGGTTGCTGTTCTGATATTTTCTCTTGCACTTACATGACTCTACAGGTGCATAAGTTAGATAATGCAAATGTAGTGATGAAGATTTTTTGCATAAAATCTTGAAGGAAATTTTCTTCTAGTTTAGGAACTTATTTTTTTGATTTCTGGAATTAAGGATCTGAGAGCAGCTGATAAGCTCAAGGCAAAAGCCTAGCCCCACAGAAGTATTACCAGGTACTTCTCCTGTAGTGAACAGAATCCTTTAAGATTATGACTGCTGAGATATATTTGGTGTTCTCTGCCTCTCTTGAATGGAGAGTGGAAAATGAAATGTCGTCTTTTCATTATGCAAATTTTGCAGGCAGTTTACTATGTTTAATGAACTCTTACAGCATATGCATATGCTTCTCTCCACAGATCTAGGACAGAGTAATCACTTGTTCTGTTTTTCTGTGCTATATAATGGCTACCTCTGCTCATAGAAACACAGACCTCAAAACTAAAACAAAGGTCCCTAAAGGCTTCACTTTGCCACAGGTTAGATCTGTCTCCTCCTCTCAGGCCAGGACATGAGAGACTGACTGGTGGTGTCTTCTCAGCTTTAAGCCAAGCCAAAGGCTAGGTGGTAAGCAATAAAGTCTGCTGTCCTTTCTGTCCTACAGCAAAGACCAAGCAAGACCATTATTCCATTTGGTGTAGGCTTTCAGAGTCACAGAACTCACTGTGGAGCTTTGAGCTCAATCTAAACAGAGTGACTTTGCCAGGGTCATACTGGAATTGAGGTAGTCCTACAGTACCAGTTCAGGTAAGAGGAAGCATTTAAGTGCTTTCAGTGAAATTCAGCTCATTGCAGAGAAGACACATCCATCAATAGGGTGCCTCTTAAGGTCAGCTATCCATAACCACAGCCTTTCATACATCTCCTTTTCTGCTTCTTGCATGTTAGGCATAGTACTTCCATTCCTTCCTTTTCTCTCTTTGTTACTATCAAAATGTGTCCACATTTGTTTTTTCAAGAATATTTGTTATTCAGACCCTGTAGATAACGTCATGATAGCTTTCTCTCTCTTAGCACAAGTAGTACTAGGGCTGCTCAGGTTATATCAGAGTCTGAGCAAGAAACCTGGTGATCAAGTCAGTGGCTTAAGTGCTGAGCATCAAATGCTTATGCTGGGGACTATTCTTCTCCATTTCTACTACTAGTCCCATCTTCATTGTGGGACTGGTATTTGGACAGGTCTTTGAAGATGGAAACAAAAGGGAAACCTGAACTTTTTTGTTACCATTACTTGGAAACAAAAGGGAAACCTGAACTTTTTAACAACTGAAATGTCTGTCACTGTGAGAAATTGTTCTTATATATATACACCTATATATATATATATAATATATATAATACCTACATGTATACCTTATGCATAAAACATGTGTATGCATGTAAATCCACCTATATATAAAGTGCATAGACTGGCATTGCCTCCAATAGGAACATATTTCAATTGTGGTCCAGAAAAAATTTTAAAAATACTTTGAGGAATAGTTCAATGGATTTAAGTTGCCAGCCTTGAAAATTGCTAAGCATGCATGCTTAGTACACAGTAGATAAAGAGCAGACTCTTTAATTATCTTAAGTTCAATCTATAAAAGTCAAAATACCTTAGACTAGTAGACACCTGCAAGTTTCGTTTTCACCGATCTAGATTTTGCAGTCAGCAGCTTTGCAGATGAAGCTCTGCAAAGTCCAGATTTTCAGGGAAACTCTTCAGTCTCTTATACCAATCCTATGCCTTACCTGGTGAATTGAAGACTTGATTTAGTTATAAAGAAATCATCTGCTCTTGTGCTGGGTTGGGCTTCAGTTAGACCAGCTCTCCAAACCTCTGCCTGATCATGCTACTCCAGTATAAAATCAGGTAGAAACATGTGACGAGGCTTAAGAAAGAGGTTTAACTCCTAGGTGGCTATAGGATTTCACCCTCCGTTTCTAGTGTCTTTTGTGCCTAAGAACAACTTGTTTTTCTTATGATTTTTCCCCCAGCCTGCTTTGTTTTTACCTGCAGAAAAGTGCAAGTAGATACCAAAAAAGATAATAAGCATGTAATGTATTGCAGAAGTGACATAAGAAATAAATTAGATCAATGCTGCATTCCTCTGCTTTCCTCTGCTGTGAATCAGCTTCAGCTCTGCCTGACTAGAAGTTCTTCAACAGTACCTGGCCACCCTTCGCCCCATGAGCCTGGGAAGACCTCTGTCTTCTTCACTCTACTGGAGGTTTTGAATCTCAGCATTGTCTCTGTGCATACTGTAAGCAAGACAGAGGGTTGCTTGCAGAAGATCAAAGGGAGAAATTCCTGCAGTCAAGATGGGTTTTTAAATTTTGCTCCCAGTCCTTGCAAAACTACATGACATTTAGTGATCCAACAAGTCTGACACCATAGCCCCTGCCCAGGAAATAAAATGGTAGAATATTAGCAGGGATGAAAGACATTGAAATACTGGAGAAGTTGAAAAAAATTGGGGTATTGTTTAACAACCAAATAAATCAAACTACTTGAGTTGCCCAACCTTCCATTTCAAACTTTTGTGTAAAGTTTTCAGAGCTTGTGTAGCAGCTTTATCTTGCCTACTGTGCTAGGGGAAATTAGAATAGTTAGGCATTTTTATAGCTATTTATTTCTCCAGCAGCAATATAAGTCAATTTATGTTTTTCATAAATTAAAATACTGTTGTCCATCTGTTTTCTTCATCAGCAGTGGCTTTAAAGAAATACCAATAGAAGGCAAGATGACAGCTGTAAGCTATCTGAATTTTGGGACTTCAATTCTCCAGATGTTGAGGTTGATGAGAAATTATTAACTCCAATGGTGCTAAAATAAACCTTAAAAATCCATTCACTTCCTCAAATTCTTAAAAACCTCCCAAAGCCCTTAAATATGGAAAAGAAGCTATTTAATTTAAGCTAACATGCTATGAATAACTGTTAAATGTAATTTTTAAAAAATTACATATATTGTTGATCAAATAATAAAGTTGTATAAAACAAGAATATACAAGCATCACACCACATGTCCTTCTGAAATTGCCTCAAGTTCTCCAATGTAAATAAATGGCAGATCTTAGCAATTCTGTTATAGTTAAATAAGGTAATACAACATACATACAACATATATACACACACATCTATCCATGCCTACAAATACATTTATCTCTACATTAACAATATAGATGGAGTGCTGCCAAACATGAAAAAGCTGAATTTGATTCCTAATACTGTTTTATTGTTCCCTAGAGCTTCAAAAAGCACTTTAATAAGTACCTAATGCAGTGCTACAGCCAGAGGCTTAGAGCTTGTTAGATGCCATAAACAAAGCCACAGTGGTCATGGTCAGTGCTTGAGTTAGAGGCCTCAGAGGCAAGAAAGGAGTCTGTAGGATGCATGTATTTTTTGCTTTTTAATCATGCTACTCTTTCAGTTTCCCACATAAGTTCTTTTATTTCAGTTTGTTCTCATAATGAAACCTTTATTTCCTTTATTTCTTATATTTTAAAAAGAAAATGGTATACAGTCGGAAAAATACTAAATTACCATCTGAGATTTTATTCTAAACACTATGTGCATAAGGCTTCAAAGGAAATAATAAGTGTGGAAATAATAAGCAGTGTTTATAATAAAGACTTTAGCATTTGGCTCATTATTTAAAGGATGCTGTGGATAACATTTCAATTACCAAGTAACAGTGCCCTCAACTTGGAGCCTTTTCCCTCTAATTTTGTCCCACAAGTGGGCACAGCTGTACCTTTTTGTTATACTTATACAGTATTCTTTGCTTTACAGGTCCCTAAACAGAGTTCATGAGTCATAAAGCATGTTGATATAGTAAAGGGGTTTCTTCCAGCAAGAATTGTGCATTAAGCCTTGGAAAAAAGAAGACTTTCAACAAAACTTTTGGAGGCTTCCTCCTAGTAGAACACCCTAAAACTTTGAGCTCTTCTTGCATGGGTGGGCTTGTAACTCCTGCCTGTCTGTACACCAACACCCTTTAAATCCCGAACCTGGTGTGTCAGGTCCAAAAGAGGTCAGCTTTTGTGGTGATAGGTCCTCTTGGGCAGATCTTGTTGGCCACAAATCCAGCTGAGAGGGCTGCCCTTCGTCTGCACAACTCAGGTCTCAGAGAAGCTCCAGAGCTGACCCTTGAGGCCCAGCCAGTTCCTGCACAGCACAGACATAGCAACAACAGCTCCTAGGAAGGTTGCGAGGCCCCTATCCTATGGAAGTGACATCCCTGGGGATTGGGAAAATGAAATAATGGGCTATTGAAGTGGGGCTGAAAAGTCAGACACTTTCTTTTAGGACAAAGTGGGCTGTGCAGATATTATTTGTCCTGTTTGTCTTTTCTCTTGCTGTTGGTCCCTCAGCTAATCTGACTTGGTAACAGTGGAGCCATCAGAGGCACAGGCAAGGCATGCAAATGGATGCATCATGCTTATGAGCCAAGAGGGGGAACGGGATCCCATTCAAGAGACTCTGTGAAATCCTGAGAGATCCTCATTTGCTGATGGAATCCTGCAAGTGGTGATTGCAGTGCCCCATGGGGCATTAGTGGCACTGGGGACCAGACAGCTCTTAGAAACTAGCACAAACCCCAGAGGAACCCATTGGTTTTGGAAGGCTTCTGTAGGACTGAGTAATTTGATGGATATCTGCACAGCTAGTATTTTTCTAAGGAACTAGATTTGTAATAGGGGGGGTATGACACTATTATGTGGCTTGACTCTGCACTGGATGAAATTTCCCAAGTTATTTTGGGAAAAATGTTTCTTTTGTTTCTGTGATTTGAAGTACTCTCCATAAAAGTTTGCATCACCACTGTTAATCATGCATATTTGAATAGCTGTGTGCCCAGTACATTAGGTGGCTACACAGGATGGTGTTAGCTAATGATGATCTTTATAGCTAGTTGGGTAAAGTACAGCTAGTCACATTTTCAAAAGTATACACAGGCCTATGGACACAAATATTCCGTGATAGTTTTTCAGTGACTTTCTTAATATTTAATTTTGCAGGTAATAAATAATTCTCTTTTTGGTCAAGTTTCTCTGTTTGTCCTGTAGCTGGTGATCTACCTGCTGCTAAATAATGCTGATCACTGGAGTTCCTGACAACAATGCACCAGGGGAAATGTTCTCAGGACAGCATTACAAGAAAAGATGGGATTATGAAACTCACAAGACACCTGGTTTTATTTTCAAACAGAAGATTTTGAGTTCAGAGAAAATGTTTTGTCTTTCAAGTTTTCATATTTCATAGAAAAATCAATGGAACATGAAAAACAGACCTTGGAAAATTAACCAAATCCCTAATTTTCTGAAAAAAAAACTGCTTCAATAGAAATATTTTCATCAAGCTGTTAAAAGCATAAGCCCCCCTGCTTATTCAATATAGTGCTCTGCTCTGAACTGGAAAAATGAGTGTGGATTCTTAGACATTTGCATACACCCTAAAGATGCAAGTCAGGTTCCAGCAGAAGTTTGTCTTCATGTAAGATGTCAGTACCTTGAACTCCACTGAAAGCTCTTACTCTCAGGCAATATCTGGGAGATCTGCTTCCAGCTCGTAACTCTTGCCTGATCTCTCTCTAAGTTAGTAAGAAGCTCTTTGCACTTCATGACCAAGGTGCTCTTGTCAATATTAAGTTATAATTGATCCTCGATTTCACCATTTATATCAGCAACGAAGTAAAGTGTGCATTATCTTTTTGCAACACTTGCTGGAATTGAGCAGTGCTTTGCATCAAACATTTTTTATGCTATTGATATTTTTGCAATTCCTTTCATAGTACAAAATAGATAATTATCAATCATGACTATCCTGCTTTGGGTTTGGATGAAGTATTTCATGCCTCTCTTTATTAACTCTGTTTTCAAGCAGCAAACAAAAACTGTGATTGTTCTCTCATAGTTCCTGTTGCTTTGGAAGCTAGTTACATGTCTTCATTTGTAAATTGCTAGTCTTTTTAAAAAAAAAGAAATTTAAAAGAACCTTGATTGGGTTTTTAAAAAATCTTTCTTTCTTCCTTTCTTTCTGTATTATCATTAATATGCTATGTATAAGAGCTCTATTTCAAATTGGTAGGCTGCGGCTTCTGAGTCTTCTCAATCAGCCTTCTGAAAGCTAATTAATTCATAATTCAATTTAGAGCAGGAATTTATCAGCAGAAAGTCATAATCAGAGAGGAAGGATAGTGTAATGACTAATGAAGTCCTTTTCCAAGGTCTTTACCAGTCTTCCTTGGTGACCTTAGAAAAATCACTGTGTAAATACTCGTTTTTTCTTTTCCTGCATCTGTTTTATCTAGAGAAGTATTTTGATCAAGGACCATCACTGTACATGAGAATGACTTCAAAGTGCTGCTGTCCTGACAGTATTCTTCAATTATGTTGCCTTTGAGTCTGTAATGGGTCTTGGGAGCTTTTCCTAACATAACCAGGGTAGAAGGGGGTCCCCTGTTACTTAAGGTCTTGCAAGTAAGAATGCAGAAAGCATGGAAAAAATCTTTCAAAGTCCATGGTAATAAAGTCTCCACTATAAAATTTTAATGCAGTATAATTGTGATTATTTAACTGTGGCTTTTAAATGGCATTTTCATTTGTTTTAAGATGCATCTGTCTAGTTCATGAGACTGAGAAGGAATTTACATGGATATCAATTAAGTCCATGTAATTTTAAAAAATAGTTGTTTTGGGAGATAAAATGTAGAGCAGGTATCCCATGACTTTCCCTTTAAGTACACTGTTAAAAATACATCTTTCTTTAGCATCCAGTAATTGCCTGGCTAATGCCAACAAAACTGCTAGGCTGCATTGTCTTCTGTAGCATACTCAGACATACTAAGTTATTTTTACATTGGAAGGCAGAAGGGAGTCTTATTTTAGTGCTACCTTTTCACTACAGTGCAAGATTTCTGGCATTAATCTGAAAAAAGGCTGTTTTATTTTTGTCAGGGGTTGAAATGTTTTTGAAAGTCACCAAGCTGACAACTCTGGAGACTGGCATCCTGTTTTTAATTGTTGGATGGGTACTAGCAGTGACTGTTCGAGCTGTCCTGCATTGTTCTAATGCCATCTACTCCAGGCAGATGTACAAGGTCCACCCATAACAAGGAGAGAGACAACCTTCATGACTTCATGCTGAAAAACTCTAATGATTCTGCAGGGTTTCTAAATACGATAATCTTCTGTTGGAATGACACTCACACCACCATATTTATTTACATCTGTCTTGTCTGGTACCAGTTGATGATAATTAAGTCCATTGAAATAAGATATTTTCTCCCTAATTCTTGTATAGTCAATACAGAGGTCAGTTCTGGCAAAGTAAAATTCAGAGGTGGGGCCTAAAGTTAGGAGCAGCAAACCTCTAGTGTCACTCCACATTCCCTATCAAATTGCAAAAGGTTGAGTATCCCTACAACAGACTTACAGCTCAACCCACCAGTCTCCCTACAAGTCCTGAAAGTGATTACCTTTAGGCATCCTCCTAAACTACCTGAAAGGAGGTTGTACTGAGATGGGAGTTGGTCTCTTTTCCCAACCAAGAAATAATTGATAGAGTAAGAGGAAATGGCCTCAAACTAGATGAAGGTTTAGATTAGATACTGGTAAAAAACTTTTCACAGCCAGCACTGGAACAGGCTGCCCAGGGAAGTTGAGTCACCATTTCTGGAGGTATTTAAAACTGTTGAATAGTTTGATTTGGAAGGAATATTTAAAGGTCCTCTAGTCCAACCCCCCTCTCATGAACAGGACACCTTCAACAAGATCAGGTTGCCCAGAGCTCTATCCAATTTGACTTTGAATGTTTCCAGGGGTGGAGCATCTACCACCTCTCTGGGCAATGCATGCCACTGTTTTACTAATTGTGAAAAAGTCTTCTTTATATCTAATTGAAAGCAACCCTCTTTTAGTTTAAAACCTAAAAAGCTTTTTCTATCTTTGTTGTAGACCCACTTCAAGTACCAGAAGGCTACAATAAAGTCTCCCCAGAGCCTTCTTTTCTCTAGGCTGAACAATCCCGAGTCTCTCAGCCTTGCCTCATAGGAGGGATGCTCTATCCCTCTAACCATCTTGGTGGCCTTTCTCAGGACTCACCCTGACAAGTTTATGTCCTTCCTGTAACATACATATGGTAATTAGGGACATGGTTTAGTGGGAATTGGAAGTGTTACATTAATGGTTGTTTCTTAAAGATCTTAAAGGTCTTTTCCAAGTAAGTGATTCTATGAATCTATGATTCTAACCCACAAGGTTCCAGTCTCTTTCCAGGAAACACTGTACAAGATAAAAGTTATATGGGTAATGTTGGTCTTGGAAATGCACCTTTTCATATCCAGCTCCCAAAATACTCCCAAAATAATTCCTCCCAAGCTGAGGAATGGCTTGGTACTTTCTTAATATTCTGAAGCAATGTATTTGCATTTCTCTCAGTATTGACCTGGACACTGATACTAATGAGTCACATATTCTTATAAGACTGATATATTTTAATTTTACCTAAATATTCTGAGTTTGTAATACTAGAGGGATTAAATTTCTAGTAAGCCAAAGTACTCAATTAAAAAATGCTCAAATAAATAATATTTAATATTGTAAATATTTAATAACAACCTAGCTACAAATGTTAAAGAAAACCATCAATTGATCCTAAGCTTGTATCTGGAAGTCACCTAGCTCACATGCCACAGACACTAACAGTTGCGTAGTCCATATGATCCATATGATGTAGATTGCACACAGTATCTGCAAATACACTGCATTCCTGGGAGATGGACTGGGTATATTACTAATGGACTGGAGAAGAATGAGTGCTTTTCTTTTTAATCTTTTTGATGATGCCTACAAGGGAGCAGGAAGGGACTGGGTTTTCCACTGAGATTTCTGCCTCCTTTGTGACTACTGATCCTAAACTTTTTCAAGATGGATGTTGATTGTCGTAGACTGCTTCACCTTGTATGGAAATGTTAATGCCTCTTTTACTATCATCTCCTCTCATATGGTAAACATGGCTTGTTTATCATGGCTTGTCTAATCTGCTAGCCAATCTTTACTGTAGTGAGAGGTAAAATGCTCTTCCTACCCAGGCATTCTGTAGAATTTGTCCTCAAGCCATTCTGTACAGGGCACCTTATATTTACTACAGACATGTGTCAACATGGGATTAGAGTGGCATCTCATTACTATGACTCTTTAGAGACTAGAGGATTTGATGTTCAGTTTGAGATGGTTAATTTCCAAACCTTGTCCTTAACTGGTACGGTGATACTACTCCATGTGCATACATGCTCATTCCCTGCCTGGCAAATAGCCCATTCACTGCCTGACACTTTTCTTTGTCAACTAGCCTCTGTTTTTTTAAGCATTCCTTTCAATTTGCTACTGCAAGTTACATGCAACTAAGGTTATGAAGCTTTCAGAAGTCTGGGTGTTCGATTGAAGCATGTGACATACAAGCATCAGACACTCAAGATGACAGCTGAAAGTTGTAACTATCATACTTACATTTCCTTTCTCAAATAAGAAATCTTTATTCCTCTTTAGGATCATTGTACTCACATATTTCACCAGAAAATATTTTGCTGGT
Organism: Erpornis zantholeuca; assembly: GCA_013400515.1. Classification (NCBI taxonomy): domain Eukaryota; kingdom Metazoa; phylum Chordata; class Aves; order Passeriformes; family Timaliidae; genus Erpornis; species Erpornis zantholeuca. The sequence continues at coordinate 1,485 of VZTN01002748.1, read as the reverse complement.
CTTTGAATTGCAAACTCCTCAGGTCTCCATAGGAACATACATTAAAGGATGAAACTAGATGTTCTTGTGAAAGCTGAAATCTGCAGTATTTGAAAGATTTAGTTCCTAAAAATTTGCCTCTTGATCTATAGTGAATCAGCTGTCTCAGTCTATCCACTCCCTACTTAAAGCATACATAAAAAAACCCCAAAATATTTCAAATGTATTAGAGACTTCTTCAACAGCATGACAGTGGACAGTATTAAGTTATTCTCTTATAATTACTAACTACAGAAACTTTGAAATTAAGAAAAAAATTAACTTCAGCTTAGAATTCCCAGAAAAGGAAATTAACATCATTCTAAGTACAAGAATATATTGACCTCATCCACATTTAGGGCCACCTTTCACCTCAATAAGCTTGGCAGAATGGTCAAGGTTTTTTTGGATAAATTATCTCATTTTATTCCTCTTCCAAGGATTAGCGCTTACTGTTCTGGTCCTAAATTCTGGCTTTCTCAGAAGAAAGGTAATTTAAAAGTTTTTAAAAAGTATTTAGAACATTATGCTTGTTGTTACAAATGAAAGATATGCCTGGATACACCTAATCAGGTGAAACACAAAATGGTTTTGCATGCTGATGGTGACACTGCAACATGCTGAATGTCAGAAAAAGGAAGAAAAAGTGTTGCCTCGGGATAATTTTTGTCAAATGATAGGAAATGAAATATGTATCTCAGATTTTTACTTTTGATGTGCATTTAGCCAGAAGTCACGGGGTAGCAAAAGATGCTGAGTGATGCAGAATCTTAAGGGAAAACCCCAAATGCTGAAAAGAGGAAGAAGAGAAACCTTCACTTGCAGCATGTTCTGGAGCTTGTAAAAGTGCAATCTGAGCCTTTCTTCTTCATTTCTCATCTTTTTTAGATCCTTTTAGAGAAGGATATTTTAGAGAAGCATCTAGTCTGGTTATATTTTGCTTCTTAACAATGCACTAGGACTACTTAATTGCTCCATCTGCCTATAAACAAATTCTACAACAAAAGGCCGAATGGTTTTTGAACATATTAACTTTTCACATATCTTTGATTATTTCTAGTAGAGATGAAAAGAAATCCAAACCACCTCTGTGAAAAGAGCTGTGATGTCTGTTAAGATCCCTATCCAGAAGCTGTATGCTTATTTAATGCCTAAGGAAGGTTACCATCTCTCACAACATCATTATTAGACTATAAACAAAAAATATATTGCTTTCTTGGAAAACTTTCTGCAACAGCATCATCCTGTTCAAATTGTAAATAGACATAAACAATGTGCAAATGAAAAATATTATTATTTTATGTATCTGATGGAACATACTATTTTTATTTCCAAGTAGTAGGCAGTGAGGTTCAAGTCCCAGTGAGTGGAGACCAAGACAACACACAGGACTGAGACCAGAACCTTAGAAATATTTTGTTTCTCCTGCTGTTGTTTTTGGATGACAGCAATATACTTTCCCGACAT
>VZTN01002743.1:6841-26227 GCA_013400515.1 Erpornis zantholeuca | reverse complement strand
AAAAAAAAAAAAAAGAATAGGCAAAACTCTAGTGATTCATTATAAAAATCTTCAGTAACTAAATGGTTATTAAATAAGAATACACTAAAGGGACTTCAAAAATATTTTTGCTTATGAGCTGCAATGCTCACAATATTCTCTGTAGTAAGACAGTTTTAAGAGTACTTTCTAATAAGATCCAGTTTGAAGTATGTGCACAAGACCAAAGTATTTTTCTTCTTTTTCTTGTTTTTTTACCTCCTGGGAAACATTCTCTTCACTTTCATCTTTGTATATTAACTCTTAGGATTTATGCATTATGTGTTCATCTCTGTTGCCAAAGAATAATGCTGCTATTTTAGTAGCTATCTTGAAAAGTATCACCTGTTTTGGTTGGTCTGTTGACTTTTTAATCCTTAGTGTAAAGGTCAGCAGATTCTATGTGGCCAAAGTCTTTACTTTAAATTTATTTTAAGACAAGGTAAACTGTGTCTGACACAGTTTCTATCTTTTGGAATTCCAATTTGCAGTTATAACAGCCTTGGGAAAGGAAAGACTGGCAGATTTATCCTTCTGCATGTGCTAGAAGATGAGTGAATTTAGATTAAGAACTCTGGTAGGAAAATGGTTGTATCAGGAATACCATATTTACTGTCACTGTGAATCTGTTCTTCATAATTTTTGTCAAATCTGTTTTTGAAAGCAGTTATGATTTTGACCTCAATGAAGTGCAGTGGCAGTGAGGTCCAGCTATGAGTGTGCATTGTGCAGAACTTTGTTTTGAGCCTGCTCTTCTATACTTTCTGTACGTGTTTCTTGTATCATGAGAAACAGATGCCTGTTCCTTTCATATGTTTGGCACTTCCACTCTGTAAGATGAATGCCATTAACCTGTTCAGTTATGTTACAATCTATACCCTGATTGCCACTGCCCACTTTCCTCTGTATGCTGGTCTGTTGTTTTACTTTCAACATGTTGTCATGGTGCAGAAGTGCAGGGGCTACCAGAGCCGAATGCAGTATTTAAAGGTAATCACACAACAGTTTTATGTAAATTGTATGGTGGTGTTTTCTGGTTTGTTTTATATTTGTTTCCTTGTAACTTGTAAGTATGCTAGCCAGCATTTTGGCTTCTGCTAAATGTTCAGCTGATTCAAAGAGACATCCATGAGGAGTTGAATGACTACTTCAGTGGTGTTGGCAAAAATAATTGATGTCTCTTAGCCCAGTACAGTGTTACAAAATCTCCTCACAGATTTTTGTAAAAAACCTAACTTCTTTTAAAATGTTGAGTTTTAAGTGTTAGCTAAGCAATTGAATTTGAAAATGTGCAGAATATGTATATATATGTGCATGATGATATTCTCATCTTCTTTCCCCTTCTCACATATGCTTTCACCTTGGAAGACAGGACTTGTAAAACATGGCTGTTACCTACTCATAAGCATATTTTGAATATTGTTTTGATGTTTGTACGCTTATTTGAAGAAATGGTAATTTACTCTGTGCTATTAGCAACAAAGAGGGACAAGGTTTTAATATGTACTATAGTCTCTGAAGTAATTATTTAAGCTGGTTTAGAATAATCTTTTTAAATCAGTGATGCAAACTACTAATAAAGCTGAAGGGAGTGCATTTTCAAGTTTGGGAAAGGTAGGCAGCTCTATTCAAGTCTGATAAGTAGAGCATTAGCTCATCTGGAAACTCCAGGTTCCCTTTTACAGTGTCTCAGAGAATTCCTCAGCAATCTTTGCAAACTTTGCGTTGGAAGTGTTTCCCCTGCTCTAAACAACTTTGTGCCAGCCACACTTGGTAGAGGGATATGTGACAAGCAATTGGGTATAGAGGAAAGGGTTATAAGGGTTTGGGGAAAGGGAACCAAAAAGGATAGCTGACCTAAAAGGGGTTTAGTCAGTTTGATGTGAGAAGCAGAAACTGGTTGTTTTGGTTTTTTTTCCCCTTCCAATGGAAGGCCATGCTTCAATAAACTGTATATGTGCTGTATTCCTGCTAGGAACTGCTAGAAAATTTGCCACCTCCGTTACAGGTTTTGGGGTGATTTTTTTTTTAGGCAGTTTCTGGGAGTGGGTGTGTGGGAAGGAAGTCACAGCAGAATTAGGCATTTCCTGTTGGATAATTGTTACATATTTCCCATTCCTCAAACCTTGCTACCACTGGGAATAAATTTGATCTAAAACCAGAAGTCAATTAATACTGTGATTAAAGAAATATAAAAACAGTAGACATGCTGAAGGAACTCTGCATTGATTTTGTTTAATGGAACACTGGTTTCTGAGTATCTTGGAGTATACAAAGAATGGCAGTTTAACAAAAGCATTACAAACTAGAGTTCTTCATATGGAAATTATTAGTTGGAGGGATTAAACGTAGGCCAGAACATGTATCTGAAATCTTCTTATAATTGGAGTTTTACATTGCTGTAATCTTACAGTACCCTGGCACTTCATTATCTTGCAGTTTTAAGTTCAGCGTTAGATCCATATGAAGCAAACATTTGCTACAGCCCTTACTCATTAGTTCACTTTAGTGCAGTTTTACTAATATGTGTCAGCCCCTGACTTCCATTACTCTGCTCTCAAGAATGATTTTTCTAGAGTCTCTCATCTGTGAAAACAGCTGAGATTGAGGGATCTTCTTGAAGCATTTGCACCAAGGCTTGGCAGATGTTTTTATGATCTCTTACTAATATTAAAATACAAATATATTGTCCTATTTCTCTTACGTATTATGCTGCTTGCAGTTTTATAAAATCAGTGCTTTGTTTGTTCATTTTCCATGTAAAGAATTGTTAAAACATTTTTAAAGATTTCTCCTGTGGCATCTGGAAACAGTTTACCAGAGACCAGAGATTGGCCAAGTGATTGTGAGCCCTCTGAGCTCTGATCTAGCTCAGTCTTTTTGCAATAGGAGCTGCATTGTACTGCAAAACACAGAATGTTGAAAGAAGTATGCATTGAAAATTGTTACAAGTGGTTGGATGAGAAGCTGAAATTGAGACATGAAGAATTCAGTATTGAGAATAACGGAGTGGGGTGCTTTCTGCTGTTGGGTGCAGTTTTTAGGTTTGTAACTGAATCACAGAGACATTGGGCACTTAAGTTCCCTCTTCCCTGCTTCTGGCATGATTGGTATACTTGGCTGAAGTGTTTCACAGCACTGAAGTCGAATGTTTGTGAGGTTATCTGAGATGTTTGGATGGATAGTGCTTTTTGAAAGTGCTTATCACAGATTTAGGTTTCCTGCTATGGAAATTGGTAACACTCCTGCTGACTTCAGTGGGAGCAGAGTTGGGCAAGTTTAAATATCCTCTCTATAAATCCAAAGGTCCCTTACAATGTAAGGGTTTGTTTGCAGGAGAATTAGAGTTCACAGAACAAAATTTTCAAAATCATTTTCTGTAGCTGATGAGGTGAGTAGTGGGATGATTTGGATTAGTGTGTGTATGAAATTACAGAAAGGAGGAAGGGGGAAACGTTAGAGATCGGGAAGATCTTTTAATGCTGATGTTAAATATGTGATAATTTTCTGGGTTTTGACTGTGTTTTTTCTTTGAATTACTTTTCTCTTCCTCATATTTAATTATCACAATACAAAAATGTCCTAAATGTAACCCTAACAATATGCCATAAAATCTGCTTTTGATACTTTGTGTCTGACAGCCAAGCTGACAAATCATTGAAATTAACAGAATAAATGTTTTAATCCTCTATCCTAAGTGTATCTGTTTTGATTAATTCCTAATAAAATATTCCAGTCTATAGACATTTTCTACCTGTAGTTTGTTGTGTCATACTTCTATCAAACAGTAAGCTTTTGGGTACAAATGTTGCTCCTATTTGCATGTGGAAATTACGACAGTTTGTGCCATTTTTGAATTTCACGAACCAATGCTTGGCTGGATTTGTTGTAGTTTGCTTTGTTTTGGTTTGGCTTTTTTTTTTTTTCCTTTTCTTACCTTGAGTATTCCTAAGAGTACATCTTCCTACTATAGAAGGATATCTGCTAATAAATATATAAAATGAAGAGCTGAGTGGTACAAGATAGGTAAAGGAAAACATTTTGAAGTCAAGTTTGCACACTGAAATTGTAGGTTTGGGAACACTTAAAATCACTGGAAAAATAACATGGTGTTTATGGAATTAAATTAAAACTAATAGCTAAGTTTCCTAACAGTGCTGTTAGTTGATGACAGCGTTTTCCCTCTACCAACAGTGTACGGTCATGTATATATAAATAACCTACAGCAACACTGCACATAATAGCCTTTTCATAATGTCACTGCATTTGAGCTTTCTGGGGGAAGGCCCAAAGGTCGTATCATTGGTTTATGGCTGTGGAATTATCCCTGTACTAGGGTATGGTTATCAGACATTCTTCACATTCCAGGTGTCGAATATTATAGTGCTTACATGCCAGTGCAGGACCAACTACTGCGTCAAAGAAAAACGCCAGGGAAAACATTCATGGTATTACCCATTTCCACTTCCCTGTGGCCCCCTTCCCCCCTGACCTTTCAAAATGCCATCTTTGCATTGAACTTGGCAATGTTAAACAGATAAATGAATTATAAATAGTGATTTGGTTGGGGGTTTTGCCCCACTGAAACAAATAGCTGGTATGCTGAGCTGGAAAATATTGGTTCTCTTTTTCACTTTTAGTACCTTCAATGATGAATGATGTGGCAAAATGTATAGCTGTGTTCAGCGTGGGGTTTTTTCTTCACCGATGGCAATTGTTAAGTGGAAAGGCAAAACAGTTTATCATAATCAAAAGGAAAAGGAAACAAAAAACCAAGCCAGCAGGCAGTTTGACCTGGTCCTGCAACCCGTGGGTGTGGGTCCCTTCCTTCCCAAATGGTTCTTTCCCTTCTGGATCTCAGCTATTCAGTTCATGTGCCTTTTCACAGAAGCACCTGTGAGGGGACAGAGTGAGCTGACATTGAGCTAATGCCACTGCTTTGGGAGGAGGCAGTTATGCTTGGCTTCCTTGCTGGTAGCACCTTTTTATGGCAGTCATTAACATGCACACAGCATCTCACGGCGAGCTGGGAGTCAGCACACTCCCTCTGCACTCACCTCCCCCTGTCTGCTGCCTGCTGGACTGAAAGCTTAAGTTGTGTGTTCTCTGCTTCCTTCCTTTTGAGTGTGTGCTTGTGAGGATATCAGTTAGCCATTTTGTGGGGTTTTTTTTCTGTGGAGGAAGCAGGCAAGATCTTTGGATGAATGTGAAGATTTTCATCCTTAGCTATTCAGTATTGCATAAAGCCTATGGAGTTTGGGGATGTCTACAACTTTTGAGCATTGAGAACAAGTATTTTAAGATAAAGAAATAAAAAAGGTATTAATTTTTGTTAATATATTGCAAGCGCATTATTTCTGATGGTTTTACATTACACTTGCAAAAGTGCTAAACAAAGTAGGAAGGTGTTTTTTGGAAAACTGTGTTTTAAGATTGTTAAAAAAATTTTTCTATTTTCATTCCCCTGCCCTCCCACCCCCCCCCCCCCCTACAATTACTGGTTGGTTTCTTGATTTTTAGTTTGGTTCACTACTTCTGCAGATTCTAGCGGCCCCTCTAAGGCAAAAAATCACATCCCAAACTGAATCATAGAGTGGCCTGGGTTGGAAGATCATCCAGTTTCCAACTCTCTTGCCATGGGTTGTGGCGTCTTTCACTAGACCAGGTTGCTCAGATCTCCATTCAGCCTGGCCATGAACACTTGCAGGCATGAGGCATCCACTGTTTCCCTAAGCAGCCTGTCCCAATGCCTCACTACCCTGACAGTAAAGAATTTTTTCCCTATTATCTAATCAAAATCTACTTTCTTTTACTTCGAGTATGTGTCCTTTATTTGTCTAAAGGGATAGCATTCATTCTGTAGGGGTTTTGTTGTTCAGCTATTTTTTGCTATCAGGTTTTACTTTTGAATAACTGTGCTGCTGTTAAAATAAGTGGACAGAAAAGCTTTGCAGTTATATTTTTGTTTCAAATAACGTTTTGCTCTCTATGTACAATGCAACTTTTGTAGTAACAATTCATGGCTGTATTGGCTTAAACTCATTATGTTTGTAATAGATACTGGAAACTAAGAACTTTTATCAAGGTTCCTGGGTTTTCCTATGTTGTACTAGTTTAGTAAGATATGTATAAATATAGTGAATTTAAGACTTTTTGTTGTAGTGGGGTTGCGGTAAGGTTTGTTGGTTTGTTTTCATCCTTGTCCTGGCAGTTTAATGTTTAACTAAATCAAGAAGAGCTGGAAAACATTTGAGGAATGGAGTACGCTTTGCTACTGTAGTTAGTGCTTGTTTCCAAACCGTCATTGGTGAGGTGCTGACTTGTTATTTCTAACCAGGGCTTGCTGAATATGTTGAACAGTTCGTGCTGTGGTACAGCACAAGAGTCTCTGACTTTGTCTGCAGTAAGGCAGCAATCAGAACTGATGATGGGCTGATACTGCCACTTCGCATCATAGTAGTAATGCAGCTGTCTCTCTGGAAGGCTGGCTGGAAACTGAGACACTCTTCAGCACACTGCCCTTTTCAGCAAAGCTTTTCAAAAACACCTTGAATACCTTGCCTAAGTTACAGAGAAGAAACCACTTATTCAGTATTCTAAAAAGGTTTTTAAAAATCCCAAATCCTGTGAGGACAAAAAAAAGATTAGATTTTCGTTTCTACTTTGTCCTTGTGTGCTTCCTGAACACAATATTGTGTTTACCTGGCTAGCTGGACAAGAGTCTGTTAATGTAAAGTGTATTTTTCAAAGTCTTAGATATTCTCTGAAACATCATTGAATGTGGTTTAGTCCTATTTACATGAACCCACAGCTCACTTGTAAATGGGAGTTATAGTAAATCACTGTCAGTACAAGTTCAGTACTGGAAACCAAGTTTTTGAGCTTGTTAAATAGTTGTGAGAGCCTGTTTTCCCAGTAGTACATACCTAAATAATGTCCCTCCATTCTGTGTTGCTGTGAGATAGAGAAATGATGTATGTCTCTTAGTATAATTCTCCATCTGCATGTTTGTACATTTTTCTTTACCAAGGAAATGCTTGGTAAAATATATACCAAGTAAAATAAAGAAATAGATTTCTTTAAGGCCTGCTGTCGAAGTATTCAAAGGCTTAAAAGAATCACAGGATAGAAATTGCAAGCTATTAAAAGTGGTACTATACCTGTATGTTTTTTTAGAAAACTAGAGTCAGTGTGTATTTCAAGTTTCCATTCTTATACAAATTTGAGCACTTTACCTGTCTTTGTATTATCTGGAATCTGGAAAACAAGTGAAAATTCATTAAATGTATCCAGGAAATACTTGCTGCTGGAGTTAATAAATCTGTCTCCAGAAAGTGCATAACTCTGCTGTGTACTTTTTGAGTATCCAGTGGTGCAAAAAGGTGAAGGTGCAGTACTGTTGACTGCTCCATATCCATGCTAGCCAGGAGTATGGCTGTGAACATTTGACTCTAAACCTATACTGTTGTGTGCGTATGTGTCTAGTAGAAAGCAAACACATTAGTGGTGCTCATGCTAGTGGCTACAGGCATACATTTTGCACTATTAAGAAGTAAATTTAACATTATTGAGAATATTTCATCATTAAGGAATGGGTTGCATTTAGTTTGAGCTGTTAGTAATTCTGTTTTGGCATAGACAAGGTAACATGCATGTTTGCTGTTTTTTAGCATAGGCATTTGTTGACATTTGGTTGCACACATCTTGTGAACAATGTAAATATGCATGACCTTACCATATTTGTTTATTTTACACCACTGTTTCAAGCTGGGATTGCGACCATGCTGCTCCTTGTTTGATCTGTTCTACTTTGGTTTTGATGTCTGCTTAGTTACTCTTTCAAAATAATACCTGTAATAAAGTGGCAGTATATCTTAATAATACCCTTATTAAAAGAGAATGTACCTAAACAATTCAAGGTTTGTACATAATCTCTTGGCCTGATATCTGAATGGGAGGCACTACTGTGTTAAGAGCATGGTGTTTAGCAGCAGAAATCCTGTCAACAAACTAATGAATGAGCTTTTTCAAGAGAGAGATTTTGTGTGGAATTTGCTAGTTCATAACTTATAGAATTGAATGAACAAAGAATATGGCAAAAGGGTGTTTTGTTGGCCAGTTCTGCCCCTTTCAACTGGTAAACAGCCTGGTTACCCCTTTTTAAAGTTAGGAAAGAGACAGCAATATAATTAATACAAAGGAAATGCATTTTGTTAGAGCTTCAGCTACTATGGTTTGTAGAAGAGGAAGTTGTGTTCCCTGTGCAGTATAATTTTCATGCTGTTAGTGACCTCGGACATAGGGAGAAGCAGTGCCTCTCCTTAACTGTGACCTGCAACATGGAACAACAGCTGGGTCTCTTTTGCCATTCTGTGTGCACTCTGCTGCCTGTTATAGAATTCATACCCCTTAAATTTAATTACCATTGCACATGCTAAGGATTCTTGCATTCAGAATCCTGTACTTGCTAGGGAAAGAGGGGAACCTTCAGGTATGAAACAGATGTGCTGAATCTGCCTCTCTAGGGAACCTAAAGGAGTAATTCGGGTTAGGCAACTGACTTTTTGAAGTTAATGAGATTAATTAGCACCCCTGAGTTTTATATAAGAAATTCATCTTGAATACCTGAAGTGAGTAAAATCCATGTTTGTAATCATATCTATTATGGGATTAGAATCCATGTTTATACACCCTTCAAAGTAACACTGCCTATAGCATTAGAAAGTTGGGTAAGAATTGAATTGATTTTGAGATCCAACTTCAGCACTAAATTCAGGAGGTTTGTTGAAGAATTTAGACCATTTTTCTTCTTCTGTTTGTACATTCCTTTCATTGACAAGTTGATTTAAATTTTTACATTTGCTTGTCTCAAGCTGTGGATCAAATTAAGAATTAAATACTTTCACTCATCCTTTTGCAAAATAAAAAATGAGTCGATGCTGATTTTATATTACTATTCTGTGTAATTGTGCTAACTGAAAATGCTTGAACTTTCTGTAAACTGTTGTATTGGTGGGGTATTACTGTGGGTATACCATCTGTACACCCTTCTGTAATGGTGTATGGATTCCAGCTAAATGTGCATGTAGCTCTTCCGTCACTAGATTTCTTCTCTTACATTTTAATAGATGCTCATTCTTGCACATCTGAATAGCGACTTATGTTTTGTCTTCATTTCCTAGAGTTTGGAGAAGAGGTGTATTTTTCAGAACATTTTCTGTCAAGAAAAAGCGTTAGCAAGTACTGCATTGTAAGAGAAAATAGTTAATGTGTAATATACGTCATTATATATGAGAAATGAATGGATGTGAAATTTAATCTGTACAACATTTCATGTAAGTGTCATGAGATCTTGCTACACAGCAAAGCACGAGTTCGTTTTGGGTATTTGGAGAAAGCTCTTAAGTGCATAATGAAGTTGCTATAGAAGTTGAGCATTGACCCTAGTTATAACTGAATTCCAAACTACAAATCTTGACCGTAGGTCAGGTACACAGCAAAGGAGCTATTGTTGGAAGTAATTTTGAAAGACATTAAGAGGAACCTGTTCATAAATCTCAGGTATTTGTGTATCTCTTACAAACCTGAGTTTTCTTCCTTTCTAACTGAGGAAAAGTAATTTCAGGTTTATGTTGGGTAAGGTTATTTTTCATGTCTGTGTCTCTTTCCGCTTCATTCCGCCCCTGCCATTTTCTGAGATCTGCCTACTGTAATCTTTCTTCTCACACCCTCCACCACATATAATATAAATTACAGTAAGTCATTGATGCAAATTATTCTACATAAGTAAATCATGTCAATAGCTGTACTCACACAGTCCTTTGGAGTGTGGATAAAATTGGAAGTATGCTAATGAGCTCAGTGATGCTGGTGTCAGCTGAGGTTAGAAGAGGTTGAAGACCAAAGTCCAGAGTTTTCTGTTGATAAAGTAGAGTACTAATCTTAATATGGATAACTTCTGTTTCAATATTACAGTTTATTTAATCCTGAATGGATTTTGGAGAAAAAATGAGTCAGAGAAGGAATGCAGCATTTCTCTTGCATAGAACAGTATGTTCGAAGTAGTGTGTGTATATACACATATATGTGCCTACACAATTTTAAGAACATGCCTCACACAGAAATGTGTGATCTGTCTGTATCTTGAAAGAGTTTTACTAATATATGTAATAAATTTCTCAATTTTTGTGGATCCTGCTCTTGGAAAGAAGCCTGTCTTCTATATCTTTCTGTGATCTGGGACCCTCAAAATGTGGTTTACATCAAATAAGAAAGTTGTTCAAATGAAGCAGTATTTCTGCACTGACAGTCCATCAGTCTGTAGTTACACTTCCATTTTCCAGTATCCCAGCCTCACTTTTGGAGCGGGGTGCTGGTGACACCAAGGTTGTGGGTTCCATCCATATGTGAGCCATTCACTTTAGAGTTGGATCAATGATCCTTGTTGGGTCCCTTCCAACTCAGAATATGCTGTGGTTCTGTGATTCCTTATTAACCTTAGATTCCTATACAGGCTTATTCTTACAGGGATGGCTGTAGATGCAAGAACAGCTGTTAATGATAGCACATATTTCATTGCAGAATCTGCTTTTAAGAGCTTAGCTAGCTAACTCTGTATTTTGAAAACTTCAAAGAAAAATGTGGATTTAATATGATAATACAGCTTTTCAGTTTGTAAACTGTATTTGTCTTCTTGGTCTCCCCAAGCACCTGTGAAGTGATTGACATAATCATACATTGTTTACATAGTGGAATTACAGAATGCTTCCTGGTTTTCCTTAAAATAGCCACTTCTCCATATGCACACCTGCCTCTTGTTCACTAAGATTAAAAAAAAAGGTGTCCCTAGGCAAGAATACTTGAGTTTAATGATACGCATTTTAAAAAATCCAAGCCTTTTTTCAACTAATTGAACTTTGTTGGATACTAAATGTGGACTTTGAAGTCATCCTTTTTAGAGTATTGGCTTTCTTTTAGGAACATGTAAATGTATGGCTGCAATCTGAAACAGTATTATGAACTACCTCGGAATATGAGTGCCCAAGAGATGCAGCACTTAATTCTCTATTATGGTGCAATAAACCTCATTTTTCTTGGGTCACGGTTAATGAATGTAATGGCAGTCCATCTATCATAGGTTACCATGTCACAGATAATGATCCTCACGCAGACAAGTTTCCTTCAGTCCTTGTTCCTAGATATTATTTCCTGTCCAATTACATCTTGTAACTCTCTGCTTTCAACTTTTGTCTTGCAAATTTTCTCTTGCTTCATGTTAATTTCATCCATTTGTCATATGTATTTTGAAAGTAAATAGTGGTTATGTTGAGACATATTCTGAGGATCATGAGCAATCAGGTATCACCTTGTGCTGATTGCTGTTCAATTGTAAAATGACGCATCAGGCTCAAAAATTGTGTGCTATTAATAGTCTCTGGAACAAAAAAGGGAGTCATGGGAATGCTACCCTCTTAAGTAATTGTGATCTTATTATGCACAAACCTTCTTATATTTTAAAAATCTACTCTGGAACAGTTTGGACATAGTTCAGATCTTAAGGATGCAATGTCCAAGCACGATCCAGCAGAGCAGGATTTATGAAACAATTTGTCCTGTACTGCCTATCTTTTTGGATCTCTATCTCCCTCTTCTTTTCATTTTGTTTAAGGCCCAGTGTGGGTCATTCAAATACTTTTCCACAGTTTTTTAGTGTCTCTTTAATTTATGGAGTGTCTGGGATGAGAGAATGGCTGTTATTCATTCCTATGGTATCTGGTTTCGGTCAGGTGAGAACACCTGGACAGAACATTTGCATGATCCGAATCGACGGTGCTCTAACCTAGAGAATGTGCTATTTATAGTAAGGAGTGAGTATTTGATTAAAAATAAAATTGGTGTAGTGTGCAGATGAAAAGTCAGGGTAGTACTGGGCTTATATCCCTCCTGTAGAGGTGATCTAAAAATCAAGTGTCATGACCGCTCCTAACTCTGGTGTGTAACTTTAGTGAAAGTATTGAATGTTTATTAAAAACCATCTGGCTGTGTTTATATGCGTTTTAGTTCATGTTACGATTCCCTGTTGCTATATGGCATTTCAAATATTTTTTCTACTTGAACCACATGAATTGAGTTTTGAGTTAATATAATGGTAAGGCTAAGAATGACACTGAACTTTAATTTATATTCACTTTGTTTCATGAACATCTACACTCGCAGTCAAATTTGAGACAGGACTTTCTTCACAGGTAGGTGTGCCATTGTAGTTGGCACATCATCTTCCCATGACTAACCAGACTCATGGGACTGTTGCTTTTACATGATTGATGCTTCCTCTGAGCATTAGTGGCTTGGGAACTCTTTGACTTGGATGCCCTGTGTTCACTCTGCTGCATGCTGCCCGCCTGAAACTGTGCTTGTGTTTATGCCGGGTTTAAAAGGCTTCTCCAGCTTCCCTAAGAGCCATCCCTTTCTCTCTAGCAATTACTACTTGCAACAAAACAGTGATCTTTGAAGTGGTGCTGGTAATTCTAAGTAGGCAGCATTTGAGCAGGTGTGCTTGGCATGGCAGTGCTGGGCAGCTGCAGCCTGCGGGGCAGCTGTTGGTCTGCTGAGCTGCGCAGCCAGATCCTGGCCATAGCAGCACTGCTTCTGCTGCCCAAAGAGGAGGAGCAGGGTGGCAGGTCAGAGCTGGGGTTTCTGGAGAGTCCTTGGAGCAGCCCGACTCAGAGCTGTGCCAGTGTCTGGATTGAGAAATGCGAGTTAGTAGTGTGAGAGGATACAGAAGATAGGCTTGGCTTGCTACAGACCTCCCCTGTCCCTGGAAATCACTGGCGAGTTGACAGCCTACTTGTGCTGCTTATAATCCATATTTTTGTATCATAGTGATCCAAATGGAATTCCACATTGGTAATTTCACCTGTATTTTGTAATAGTTTTTGTGTGTTTAGTGGTTTAATATAGCAGTTTATAAGTGGCAATAAGTTAGCAAATTTGTCTTACACTTGCAAATTTGTTCAGAACCTCAAATAAAGTGTTAGTAACCTTCATAGCATTATGATGTAAACTTTGGAGAAATATGAGGAAGTGGATTAATTCTTGCAATTTAAAAAACATAAACTGAAAAAGAATCAACATTCAAAACATTTTGAATCCTAAGAGGTTTGTTCTTTGTGATTTCTGCAACCTTAACCTGGAGGTATACTGTCCAACTCAAAGAATTGGTTGATGATGATCATAACAATTATGATAATAACAATGATGATAATAGTGGGGCAATGATTTCTAAGTCAGATTTGTGCTTAAATTTCTGCTTTTTCAGCTACATAAAGAATTAAATATTTTGTAAAGTACTTTCTATCTGGTGTTTTGTACACAAAATCCAATTCAGTTTGTAACAGGTAAAATGTACCATTCTTTTCTGTTTCTTTCCTCACAAAAGTGTCAATAAACCTGTTTCTTTTGGTCAGGAACTAATAAAGAAAAAATCCTGAAACACAGAAAAACATGTATGAATCAGGTTTTTATTTATATAGAATTTTAATGGTGAGATGAAAAAACAGTCTTAGGTGATAAAACTTAGTCAGCAGTGAGCAAAGTGCTGCTTGGCGTGTCCCACAAACTTCTCTTCATTGTCTCTCTCTGAGGATTTTTTTTTTTTAACTCTAGATATCTGCTTAATCTTATTGTCACTGTGGCAACAATAAAACCTTAAACCTCTTGTTCTTCCTATTAGATATACCAGTGTGTTAGAGATGGCATTTGTCTGTGGATTTATCAACAGGAAACTCAATACTAATTTATTTTTTAAGAAAAGGACAAAAAGATGATCACGTAAAGCTTTGCTCAGTCTCAGTTGGAAAAGAGCCCATGTATTATTTTTATCAGTCTCATTTTTGTAACAAATAGGTGCTCTGTAATTAAAGTGAAAAACTTTATTAGTCTGTCTTCCTAAAAAAGCACTATGTGAACATCTAAGGCCCATTAAATGTTACTTGTAAAATGTCTACTCTGTGCACACTGCTGCTTATTTTATTCAAGTGCATGGATTGATAAGTACTGCTAACTGCATCTCATGTAATTGTATTCCCTTTTCTGACTTTCCTGTCTGTGGTCATTAGAAATAGTGATCTTGAAATTTTATGGTCTCTTTACCAACTGAAGGTTGAAGGGTCGAGTTTTCCTGGGGAAAAATAGGAATATAAATGATTTATTTTTTAAAAAGCTGTTGGTTGTTGTTTAATTTTAAACTGTCAAATGTGAAGGATGTTGGAGTGGATTTCTCACTTGAGTTCCTGTACTGAAAAATATTTGCAATAATATGTTTGACTTCAAGAGGAAAAAACCAACTTGCTCTCCTTTCTCCCTGCTATGTTTCTTTAGCTTCCATCATAATAGGAATTAATACGAATAACAAGCATATGTATGGAAGAGAGAAAAGCTATATCATTGAATTGTTTCCATGTTGTAGGTTAACAAAGCCCTTGTCATTTGCGGATTGTGTTGGGGATGAATTGCCATGGGGATGGGAAGCCGCCTATGATCCTCAGATTGGTGTATACTATATTGATCACATAAACCGTAAGTATTTTTGGGTTTGCCATATTGATTATTTAAAGATGACTCATCTTGATTAGACTCAGAATTTTTGATTAGAATCAATATGCTGGGGAAGATTTGCCCTTTGGTGTAACATTATTGGCTTTAAAATGCTTAAAAGAAAATCTGCTGGTACAAAATGGCTACATCTGTTTCTATGTATATTTTTAATTGCATGGTAATTATGTCTAAACTATGCAAAACTGGCAAAATGTGAAATACAATGCTATTTAGACCTACTGAAGTGAATATATTCCTGAAAGCATTTCTATTTTCTCTTTATACATTTATTACACCATATTGGTATGTTTTTCTATTTTCTCAGAAATAGCCTTTAAAAGCACAATAGCAAAGATTCTAATTGAGATCAACACCTTAATCTAGGTACCTGCATCTGTGCTAGCAGTGCTATATACTTACCTAAAAATTAGAAGGTATCTACAAACATTTCAAATGCTTGAAGTTATCAGAGGCAACTGCACAAGGTCTGTAAATATGGCATATACAGTAAGAGACCAGTGGCCTTTTGAATGGCACCTCAGATCTATGGGCAAGTGAATCCCCCCTGCCTTGTCTAAGGCACTTTTGCAGTCAACAGCTCTCTAGTCAGTACATCCAGGGTAATGTAAAATGTGAGGTAGCTGACCGGTTGGGTGTCTGCTTTGCAGATGAGATGATTTAACCTCCTTTGGTTGGATTGGACTGGAACTCTGATAGCTGGAATGGGACATTAGCCATCCGGGGTGCTTGTCGAGCAGCTGCAGACAGACACCTAATATTGAACTGAATCTCACCCAATAACCTCATTTGTCCTCTCATAGCCTTGCTTTGCAACAAGAGTCCTCTGATCTTACGAATAGTGATAGATATTCATGAGCTTTTAAAAATACAAACATCCTTGACTGAATTCAAAAGGGAAAGAAAGTAAAGGGTTTTTTTCTGAATCTAAATGCTATTATCAGCTTAAAAGTGTCTCTAACTGCTGCTTTGGCCACAATTATAGGACATAAACCTGTAAAATTTTGGGAGGCCAGTTGCATTTCTGGGTGTTTTGAGAGTGCTTTCAGGTCAGTGCTCTGATAATTGTGCTCTTTTTATTTCATGTGTGTCCAAAATATTTAATCAATTCTAAAAATGTCTTGTAGCTTTGTTGCCTAGTTTTTTTTAGAAATAATTTAAATCCTTTCTTTACTCTTAAATGTTATTCCTGTGCATTAAAGGTGAATTGCTGAACATTAGGAGCTTTTCGTGGGTTGTAATTTTGCTTCACACACATGTAAAGTGTTGAGGCTTTGACAACATTGTCATGGGATTCTCTTGAAAATTGTAAATATACTACAAACACTAATGCTTGCCTTTAATAGAGAAGAGCTGTGTATATCCATCTGTACACGTCTTCTGTGGCTGGGAAAATGTAATTAGCTGGGTTTCGCTATGTTATGTTAATGCATTATGATGGATGACAAAATAGTGTGCCTTGGACTTTAGTATACTTACGGGTAGTTTCCATCTGGTTTGTTTAGGAGTGCCTTTGATTCCTCTTGTATTAATATTAATATATGTATTCCTTTGTAGCAATTTCAGTGGAACTTACGTTGTAAAGTGGTAAATTTCAGTTTTGTACACTGTATTTTGCACAGTGTTTTGGAGAGAGTACTTTCCAGTTGTTGGGTGGTAAACTGCCTAAGAATCTTACAAGTAGGTCATCTGTCTGATGTGCCAGATATGGAGATTATAACTTCTACTTCATCTGACAAGGGTGCATGCCATGTTTTGATGCTATTGAAATCTCTGGTATGGAGGTCACTTGAAATAAGCTGAGAAAAGCCTTTCTAGAAAACAGTTTTTGTGTCTGCTTAGTGTACTTTATTCTTTTTGTAATAAGCCAGATGTGTTGAGTATGCTTTTTGGATTTGAACTGTTAAAATTCCCTGTCAGGACAGTTGCTATGTTAGGAAGGAAGTCTACAAGGAAGTCTGTTTTACTCTTTTGAAAGTAGTTTTGTTAATTTTCTGCTACTGGACAAAGAAACCAAATGAGGGAGAAAAACTATACCTACTGCTAGGAGGAAGAACAAATAGATAGATGCCTGAAAAAGTTGGATAAAGTAGAATTTCAGGACTCATAAATTGCGGCTTGAGGGGTAGCACCTTGGAAAGAAATCTGCTCCCATGTATTAGGTAGGGAGAGGTGACTAACGATGTGTCATGTTCGCTGCCTTCTGGCTGGATTTATTTCAGCAAAATGTATGCAGGAAGGCCTGTTGATTCTCTCCTTTTACATCCCATAATTAATTATTCTGAGCAGTTTCTCAATTATCAGTCCTTTTTCTCATTTGTTTTCCTGGTGTTATTCCTACTGTGTGCCTCTCTACAAAGCTACATGTGATCCAACTGAAGTTTCAGGTTGTCCACACGACTTGGACCAATTTTCTTATGATGGCTCCAATCTTGTTACACATCTTAAATCAGCCCAATGAGCTATGGAGGAGCAGGCTAGACCTTAGTACAGCAGGCTATAAATTCAGAAGGTCTTACTTATGTTTGTTACATCCTTTTCTGTAAAAAACTGAGGTTGAAAATGTTAAGGATGGAGTTTCCGTTAATGGCCAGATAGGTACTTACTGCAGTGGATATTTCCAAAACTCCCAATAATTTAGAGAAAACAATATTAGGCTTCACTTTGCAAAGTTATAAAATCTACTAAATTTCTATAAAGTCTTTTTTTTTCAAAAATTATGCAAATCAATAAACATTTTTTTTCAAAATATTTTCCTCATCTGTGTAATTATTTGTCTTGTTCTTTTTCCTTCCTTTCTCTCACACAAACCTGAGAAAAGCCGACTCTTCTCTTCAGCAGAGAGTTAAGACTTGTCTGTGAACAGTCTGCAAATATAGAACAATTCCTCAGATTCTTTTGGTGTCAGTATGTTTAAGGATAATTTAGTTTTATTATCATCTCACATTTTCTATATTTTCTATGTTTATTTTTTTTTTCGCCCCCAAATACTTGGAGGTTTTTGGATTTTTCAACAGCCTTAGAGCTTTCTCATGATCCTTTTGGATGATGTAACCCACTTGGAGAAGCACTGACTGAGGTCATTACTTTATGAATATATTAGCCCAATTAGCTTGGTCTCCCTTAGCTTTCAGCTTCAAGGGAGACCAGATTACAGGCCATCTGGCAAGGCAGAACATGCATATGATGTGGGTAGCTAATACTGTAAGAACTTAAATGCTTACCCTGTGCTTCAGTAGCCTCCTTTGTTAGAGAACGACTGAAGGGATATTATTTGGTGGGCAGAGCCTGAAGAGATTCTTTTGTGCAGGATCCTTATTACTGTGGTTTGGAAGAGTCCAAAGATTCTATAACTAAGGCTGTTGACTCTTATAATCATTATTACATACCTGTTCTCATGTGTTCATCTACTTCAGCTAATTTGCTAACATTTTCTAATTGTGCTAAATAACATGGTTAGGAACTCAAGGCAATACTAAAAATAACACATAACTATTACTCCACTTTATTTCATGTATCTGCAGGCAAAGTCAACGCTTCCAAATTTTTTCCAATTCTTCTGTAGGGTTTTCCTCATCAAGCATTGAGTGTCTGAGATACAAACATTTATGTTCTTAGAGCTTGGATTTCCAAACACCTTTAAGCTGATAGAATCTCTGAAAGAATTGGTCCTGTTCTATTGCTGCCTCTGGCCTTTTGTTCTGTCCCTGCAATGTTTTTGCTTATACTGCCATGAACATTTGCATGGCCAGACAGTGAATCAGATCAGGGAGCTGATTCAAGCTGAAACTATTCTGGTATGGGGGAAAAAGTTGCTATTTGTTCTCCTTTCCACACCTCTATTTATGCAAGCAAGAAAGGGAAGGTGACCTGGGGATATGAATGAACAGTCAGGTGGAAAAGATGGAGGGCAGCTACTTTTCATACTAGCAGTGGTTAAAGGCATTTTGAAATTACACCCTTGAATTCTGTCTGCTCTGTGCCCTGCGCAGGCTTGCCAGGAAACAGTTTTGACTCTGAGGCTGTGATTTCCAGGTGCACTTCTCAGGTGGTGGTGGCAGCTGAAGTAGCAGTCATTGCTTGCTCTGGTTCCTGTCCCCACATTGTGTCCAAAGAGGATATGCAGTAAACATGGATAACAGGGAAGTGCTCTGCTTCCTGCGGTGTGAGTTGTTTTCCACCTTCTCTCCCTCCCCCTAGCTGCTCAGGTTTTCTGATCTGGATCAATCTATTGTATGCATTTAGATGAACAGCTGTGGAGGTAACAGCAGAAAGAAAGGGAAACTTCTACTTCTGGTTTGACATGCACAGTCTAAGGAAATCCTGGACTGGGACAAGTTCTGCCTTGCCTTCAGCACCCTATCTATTCCTAAATAACTTACCCCCTTTACTTTCAATTCTTATCTTCTCAGGTAAGTCCCAGGAGTAACAAGGTAAATGATTGTTTTCTTCCTTGCATTGATCTAGTTAACTCATAAAACAAACACTCTGCTATTGGTAATGTTTCGTGGCAAAGGTAGCAGAGTGGAAATGAGTGACAGCGGTTAAANCCCCCCTACTTAGTTTTAATTGTCCCTTTTGGGAGCATGAATGTATCTTTCCCAGAAACATCCTTCTACCACTGTTTCATCCACAAAGGAAAATTGAGTCNCAAGGGATTGTTCTTCCTAGCCCAGTACAATTTCAGACCATCCCATCACTTTCTTTTTGCCATTCTGTACTTTGTTTTCAATATGATGATTCTTCTCCCTGCAC
>VZTN01002742.1:27824-87882 GCA_013400515.1 Erpornis zantholeuca | reverse complement strand
AACTCCATCTATTTTCACTCCATTCTGTTGCCTCAAACTGACAGCATTGCATAAAAAAGTAAAAACATAGTAAGAAATTTTTCTAGAAAAAACAGTAGTGTCTCATAGTAGCATTCTTCTTTTGCAGTCCTTTGCTTTTAGAGCATACCACACTAAATCTTCCTGAAGTATAAAACTTAAATTTTAATTGCAAAAAAAAAAAAAATCCCTGATTGTATTATACCTGAAAGGTCAATTTTGTTTTGTGTAACTAATTCTAATGAGGCAATCTATTGTTGATTAAACTAAAGTAATTGCAACACAGAACTTTATTCACTTTGGTTAAAGGGCACTTTTAGATACTGAATTGCATCAAAATGAAATATTCCAATAGTGACAATCAGCACATCTCCAAACTGACCAGGCCTTCCTTATTTTTGTGACTTTTCAAGAACACTTCAGGAAACTTATGTGAACCATTATAAATCCAACCATACCTTTAGTCAAAATACTGCTTAATGCCAAGTAAAGGCAAACTGTTATGTAAAAAGGTGTTAAGACTAATTTTATATGTGATATTAGCTTTTAGTATGACAACAGATCCTCTTTTCAACAGTTTCTGTATACGAAGAAGTAATGCTATGAAGCGTAATGACATATTTTTAAGATACATACACATTTCTTTCTAAACAAGCTGATCCCAGGGTTTTTCCACTTTCTTTTGTATGATGCAACACATACAAAACATCTGTTTGTATGCATTAAGCAGTAAGTGATGTTAAAAAATAAGTTTGAAAGAAGCACAAAGTAGGAGTTGAAACATCAATTCAAATTCAGGGTCTACATGCAGGGCTTCTGCATATCAATGCTGTATCCCAAACAAATGATTTCCTTATTTCCTTATTTTATTCCTTCTGTATTTCCTTATTTTCCTTC
The DNA here is from genome assembly GCA_013400515.1 of Erpornis zantholeuca. Taxonomy (NCBI): domain Eukaryota; kingdom Metazoa; phylum Chordata; class Aves; order Passeriformes; family Timaliidae; genus Erpornis; species Erpornis zantholeuca. The sequence goes on along the minus strand of VZTN01002742.1, from coordinate 86,967 downwards.
ATCTTGCTTTTAAATAGCATTTTTCATTCACAACACACATACTTTGCTGATATATTTTCAAGGGTAGTCTATTAGGACACTTTATTACTTGAAGAAACTAATCTTCCATAAGCAGAAATAGTACATGTAACACTGTTTTTAGTACATCTAATCTGTTTTCTGCTTCAATCAGGTTGTACATTTTGCACAGAAATATCCCTTTGCATCTTATCACCTTTCTGCTTGAAGCAACTGTTTGCATTGCAAACAGTAACAAACCCACAACATCTAAATTAAGCAGTTTAATTAACAGTATATGTGCAAGATGCAGCACAGTGCTTTCATTGTGCAAACTGTGGTGTTTGATATGTGATTATGACTGATGGCTGATACTCTTCTTTGGCTTACACATTAAGCAGCAGAGCTAATTTATTTACACATGCATTCTTCCAACTGATACATTACTTCAAATATATCTGAATATTCAAGAACATCATCATGAACATGAATTGCCAACATGCTTGACTGATCAAGCAACCTTAGAGAATGAAGGTGAATAACTTACAGTAATGAGAAATGTACATCTGTATCAGCTCCTTGATTGGCAGCCAAACCATGTGAAGTGTGCTCGAGGTAGGCACTTAATATTAATCCTTTTGCTAATAACAACAGCTCCACTCAGGACATTGATTGAAAACTGTTACAACATTAAGGTTACTTGCCAAGTACTCCAAGACACAGCTAAAACAAAAGATTTGCTAAAACAACATATCCTAAATTGTGGTACTAGTAAACAGTACATCATTCAGCTGATATGGAATACAATTCTCAATTTTTATGTGTATACTTGCGAGGAAGTATAACTTTCAAAGTGCAAATAGAGCAAAATTTTCTAATCTTGTCTACCTTGTGTATTCAGCATGAGAGAACACAATAATCTGGTGTTATGACAATCTGCAGTCTAGGCATGAACTGCCCTTGAACAGTCCACATGGCACCGAAACAGAAGTGTGCCAAGGCAGGCATGGTTTGGTAACACTGAACAGCTCTGTCTGCAGGTTCACAGTATCCTGATGCCTGCAAGTACATTTAGGAAATAGGAGCTGCCCTGCAGAGATCATTTTCACACCTTTTGCCAAATGCAAAGAAACAAGGCACTAAGCATGGAAGCGTTGATATGTTTTAAATATACAACAAAATCATAAAAATGCCTACCTGCTTCAAACTACAAAACGAGGGCACATTCTTAAACAGCTAGAAGCTACTTTGCACAAATAGTTATTACATATTTATAAACTCAGTAACTTTGTAGAAAAGCCACCTAACAGAAAAAAAAATTCTTCCCAAAGATTAAAAACAACAACAAAAAGCTTCAGGCTACTATGTATGAGGACAATGACAGTATAAACAGAGATTATCTGGCATGCTTAAAATCTTTTGGATAAAAATCCAAGACCAAACCATTCAGCTAGATCAACTGGTATGGTGTTCCAGCTCCCAATCCACTGCCATGGATTGCCATGCAGGCACACCCCATAGTATGCATCGAGGACAGACACACAGGTTTAGCCCTTTGCTGGCAGTCGTTGAGAATTCAAACAAAGAAATAAATAAACGAGCAGCTTTGGCCAAAACCAATGGCAAACATAATCTTTCAACGGTAGTATTTGAGAATGAGAAATAAGGTAACTGTTATTCTCCAAATTGTATACATCTTTTCAAAACCCACTGCAATTAGGTGATTCCATAGTATCTGCATTTAAAGAGCAAACTCTTCGGTAAATTGTATCTTTACGAAAATAAATTATGGCTTTTTTTTTCCTTCACTAGTGTGTATTAACTGAATTCTGTGCCTATAAATAATTCCAAGTGGAATTAGGCCAATATGTCTTTAAAAATAAATTCCTTCTACAAAATGTATAGAAGTTCAAACCAATGTTGCATAAGACATAGTGAATATTAAAAAAAGCCCCAAACTTTAACCCTTGTATCAGGAGTGTTCTATTTAAATGACCACATAATAAAAAAAATAATTCTTAGCATTTTCCACAGCAGTGGTCCTCTGTGGTATCCTTTTCAGTCAGCTGGGATACAGCCTGCAACGTTGCAATTAGCAACAGGGAGGGGTCTTGGTGGTAAATGACCTTATCATGTCCTGTGAGCCCTTTGGCGTTAACAGTCTCTATACCAAGAGTCCAAATTCTAGGATTACAAGATTACATTTACTATTCAAAGTCATGGGTAAATAAAAACCAGTGCCAAGATCATACACTTAGGTAGATTTCCTAAACCTTGTAAGCTCAGTAAAACTTTTAAAGAAAAGTCTAAAATCTTTGGACTGAAAGAGAAGGGTTGAACTCTCCTATGGTTGTCAACATTATGCATACTGAGCAAACCACAGATAAAAAAAGCTAAAACAAACTAAATCCCAAACATTGGGTTTTTGGCTACATTGCTCTGGACAGCTCCATTCTCCCTTCCGTGGCGATGAACTCTTTTTCTGTGGCTCGTTTATCACCTTGGCACAGTCTCTCCTTCAGTTTTTCAAGTTCATACTCATGTAGGATTTTTTGTGTTAAATACTTTTCACGTTTTATTCTGGCTTTCACATCTGCAGGAACATCAGGAATCATCCATGCTACAAAGAACTTGACGATGAATACAACATGCTAAAAAAAGAAATTAACAACTCATTATCAAATGAAACACCTTTTGTTTTATCTGACACCAAATAGGTCACTTTTTGTTCACAAACAGAATACATTTCATTTGGTTGTCCTGGAACAATACATACCAAATTAATGTGTATCTAACATGTGCAAGAAGATTAAAACACATCATCTTATGAAGAAGTTTTAATTCCAAACCATTAATGACTTAGCAAATCCAAGAGAAGATGTGATCCAAAAGAAGTGTCAGGGCCTGAATCTTAACCATCACTTTTTAACTCCTCTGGTGGTTTGTTAGAAAGTTCACACAGCTGTGCTGATAACACTTAGCTATTGAGAGCTGATGAAACGCAGCAGGGAAAGTGATGAGAAGAGCATTTTCCCTGCGTTTTCCCTTCATACTTGCAAAGCAGTGGCTTAACACTAAAGTGCCAGTTATTCAAACTATTCATGTAGCTGTTTTTAACCACTATACATCACTGCAAAATGCTGTCTGGATTTTGAACACAGTAATCTCACATACAGTTCTTTAATGAAAGCAAAACGACTGGAAGTGCTAGTCCTGGTAGCTTTCATCTCCTACACTTCCATAAAGACCTTTTTTATTTTGCTAATTATTTTGATCAACATTAGCAGTCTCCTCAGCCATTTTCACTGTTCCTACTCTGAGGTCAGCTCACTGAAGTTAAAAGGCCCAGTAATAGTAATCATTTAGGACATGAGGACCTGGTATTACCTAGGAGCAACTTATTTTATACTCCCAGCAATTTTATTTTCTGTAACATTAGTAACAATCGAGAGAATCACGAGGAATCAATGTCAGAAGGTAATTTTGTAGGGAACGTACCTCCATAATAATTATAAAGGCCAGCTTTGCAGCAAGAATGTGCCAGAACTGCATACTGTGTAAGTATTTCCTCTCATGATCTGGAGGATATCGATAGTCTCTGTACCTGTTGGAATGACAGACATGCAAAGGTGAAATGTCACAGTCAGCCTGGGACAGACTACAAGCTTAGTGACACTTACAAGCAAGTACAGCTGTCACTTAAGGAACCTTTTCTTGTTTTAAATGGTCTGTTTCCTTTTGCAGAAAGAGGTTGCCTCTCAATTTGTTTCTATCTTTGTGTTTGCTTAAGCACCCTCACATACACAGCAACAGAGCAGAGATGAGGATGTTTGACGTGAAATCGGGTACACAGGTTACCTGTTTTTCAGGCAATGATCAAATAATACAGGACAGAGTGACGGGATGTATCTCAGGGTAATGGACACAGATTGAATAAATGTAAACACATTATGGACTGGACAGATGCAGGGTTTCATTAAAGGACACACCTGAGTACAGGTTCTACACCATCAAGTACATGTAGCTGCTTTCGAAAGTGCTGGGGTGGTTGGTTTAGGGATTTTTTGTTTGCTTTGAGATTTTTTCACCAAATCAATACTTTTCTTTTACTGTTTCCAAAGTCCTTTTCCAATTATTCCAGAATCTCCAATGATTCTGGTAGGACGAAAGGACTACTTTCTAAGTGAAAGAAGGATAGATCTGATTCTTGGTCCTATCAAGCAAAGTAAGGATTGATTTTAAATACCATATCTCATTTTGAGCTTTGGAATCTAAACATCCCCTTTATTCTGCTTCCTTGTCCACGTATGCAGCCTAAAAATCTCTGAAAACATAGTCTGAAGCTCACAACTTTAGGGACATAAATTTCCTTTCTCACTCAAAAATCAATAGTGTCATTAAGTAAACAAAAAATCCAATGAAGAAAAAGAAAAATGCACATTAGCAATGAAACTCTTAGTGGTGATTTTTTTTTGAGGTGACTGCTTTTGTTATTGGCTTGATCTCTTACCACCTCAAGCATTACCTTGTCAATAGCCTAAATATTACCTCTCACACTTTAGAATGATGAGAATGACATAATTTATTTTCTAATGGACTACTTAGATCTGCATTGATTTTTTATGCTGTATTCTAAACAAAGTGATAAAATATTTATTATTACACCAACCTGCATATGACGAAGTTTTCTGGATTCTCTTTAGGTTCATTTCTCTCAGGAAAATCTGAGATTAGAAACACTGACAAACTGTTGTTTATGTATCCAGACATAGGTGAGTCTTTATTTTCAGAATAAGCATAATAGTAAACTAAACGAGGGATCATATCTGATGTGAATGCAACAATAAAAGCCTGAAAAGAAATTGGGAAAAGAAATTAAGGAAGTGGCACACAAAAATTGTGAGCAGATTTGTAAAAGGATTGTGGTTCTGTGACTCTGGCATTACCCAGAATTTTTTAAAAAAGGGTGAGAAGCATGATTAGGGCACTTCACCTTGGTAAAAGATCCTGAGTGCTGCCTCTACACATATTTTGCCTGGAAGTTTGAGATACTTAAGGTGCTGAGCTATCTTGCTACATTGGCAGTACCTGCAAGTGCATCTTGTTGCCTAGGACACACTAAAAAGAGGCATCTCTTTCACTCAGCAGTCTGCTTTACAGTATGCTTCTGATGCAATACTGGCATATTTAGTCACCAGTTTATGAAAACTACTTGGAGCCACTGCTCCCTCAGGGGTATCCAGAAGCAGCTGACTGAGCAGAATTCCCAGAGAACAGGCCTCATAATGACAAGGACAAAAATGCATCTGACCCACAGAATTCATTCACCTTTCCTGTCCCCTACAGGTCCCTCTGGGCAATCAGTGTGTGTCATCAGTCTAAGCTTCATACTGGCTTATGCCATTCCAAAAGGCAGAAAACCACAGACAACTGAATGAAAGATTATGGCCAATAAAATGTGGATCAGGAACTGCACGCTGCCAACATAGGGACAAACAAAACCACTTAAATGGTTTGATGGAATCTTTGTAGGCTAACATGACACAGTGTTGATGAAGGAGAATAAGCATCAGCTGGTTTTTTATTCTTCACATTTTGAGTACATGGAAGAATCAGTGTTGATGTAGCACAGTTAAGGTACTTACATTAGTGACAACAGACAGGATGGCCATCCCGTTCAGGATCTCCTGCCACACTCCTATGCTGTGTGCTTTCGCAGCCACAGGTCTTCTGTACTGAGTGGTTAATTTCCAGGAGTCTACTCGAATCTCCAGGATATTATTCATCAGAGCAAGAAGGGGAGCCAGGGGAAAGGATGCCACGAAGAGAGTAATGAATCCAAACTGAATGACTAAGGGAGAAAAAGGAAGTGTCAAAATCTGCCCTTCCAAAAGTATCCTCAGAATCATGGGGGTCTACCACCAGCAGACAAATGGCAAACTTCTGCCAGGCTGCCCAAGTCATCTTCAGCCCCAGCCTGAGCTAAATGACAATCAGCCCCAGCCCGAGCTAAATGACAATCAGCCCCAGCCCCAAGACTTCTCCAGTCCCTTTCAGCTGCCATTCAGCAGCACCCATGGGAATGGACATTTGAGTCCTCTGAAATGATGCCAGCAGTGCTGGACACCAATCTTTTCAGGGTGCTGCACTTCTCATATGAATGCTGTGTTACTGTAGGGGAATTGGGATGTATTCATCCATCACATTTCTCATTAGGCCAGTTTTGTTCTCATGCAGTTGGAACAGAACAATCTTGGTCTTCTTTTACTTATCAACCACACATGTCACAACCTTACCTCCACCTGTTGTTACTGATTTAATCAAAACATTCATACCAATTCTATATGCAATATTCCACTGGGGAATCTTGACATTAATTTAAGAATTGTAAATAAAATATACAAATGATCCTTTCAGATGTTACCAAAATGAAGTATCTCAGTACAGAATGTGGTAATTCTTGGTGCACAGCCAATGCTGCTACTATATTTCAAATAAAGGAAACAGAACATTTCATCTGGTTTAGGTGGTGGATAAAAATAAATTCCCATACACCAGTCATTCACTCTTCCATGACTTCGGTGGTAAGTTCTTCACCTCAGACAAGCAACATAATTCCTACCAGCTTAGCATCCCTGGGACAATGCTAGAGCATAGTGGTTCAGTTCTGATTCTGGAAGAGCAAGGACATGGCTGGCACCAGTGATTGTTCTCAGTGTATTAATTTCACAAGACCACAGCCCCATATCAAATTAGCGATAATAACTCTATGCATCTCTAGAACTTAGAACTATTTCTGCAGAAATAAAACAATACAAAGGTTCATTTTTCAACAAAATGTATCCTTGTAATAGCCAAATATGAACTTCTTTAAAGTGTCCTTTAGATTTAGCTTAGCTTCAGTTTTAGTTTCAGTTTCTCAGGTTTTGTAAGCTGACATGCTCACATTATTTTTGAAAAACCATATTCCCTTGCCCACACTCCCTCTGCTGGTCTAACAGACTGAACAGAAGCACTGATCAGTGCAAGACTAAAGCTGAAGGGATTCTCCTCTAGCCAGTTTACAGATCTCATGTCTGCAGGACCCATCCTTACAGCATATTTGGCACTCATTCCATACTTAAAATTTCCACTGACATCAGCTAAGAATATGCTTTGGAACAAGAAAAGAACAGACACTAAGGCAGCTGGCTGCACTGAGAATAATGTTCCCCATTCAAATGAGGAAAACAAAAAGTCTTTGCAGTGTTTCTGTGAAATTCCCAGCAGTTAAAGATGCAAAGACAGTGTCTTTTTTAAACTGGGCTGACCTATTTAATGATTTCCAGCAGTTAATGCACTGTTATGCAGATGAAAGTGGCAGCATCAACCCACAACAATTAATCAAGAAAATGTTCTTTTGAAAGTGTTAGTACAAGGTGTCCTGTCCTCAATTCCAAATGTGTAATTTTAAACTTACCCATTTCTAAATATTCATAGAACAGGCCTAAGGCTCCAAATATCTGCAGATCATGGTCTTGCTCCCAGCGACTGTATAAATTTTCAGGATTATTTCTGGCTTTCCGACGACCCCACCAGTTACAAATCCAGCTGAATATGCAGAAAAAAGTTAACAATGAGAGAAGCAGATCAGATTGGCACACTTGGTTACAGTGTGGTGCTAGTAACACCGAGCTTGTGGGTTCAGTCCCTGCATGGGCAATTCGCTTAAGAGCTGGGCTTGATCCTTGTTGGCCCCTTCCAACTCAGGTATTCTGAGAAGTCTCCCCTTCCCTGAGCAAGCTCCTTAATACAACATGCTTTTATAAGCATGGCTTTCACAAAAGAGGCTGAAAGCCTCCTTGAAATGAGTCTACATGTCAGAATTTGTTCTTAATTTACAGAGCTGTTCTTATCCTCCTCATATGGCAATCACTCCTTCCAAGAATTTCCTCTGAGAATAAGATGGGCATCTCAGTGTCAGAGAGAACTTACGGAACAATAGCCTCTTGGATATTTCCCCAGATCTGTTTGCCAGCCATGACTATGGTGAGCTGTGTCGTCAGTTCTATCAAACAACCTGCAGGATCGCACTGGTGGAAACAAACTGTGTGTTAATGGACAGGAGCAATGGGTATCTCCCAGATAAACTATATTCTACTACTGCATAAATGCAAGAAAGATCTTAAAACTTATAAGGACAATAGTTAATTTCCACATGGACTGCCAGTTAAGCTACCCTCTCAGGAAGGCTGTTAGAGAAGGGCTCTCAGTATTTAAAGTGTGATAAGAAACACACACCACAACATAACAACTATTTGAAGACAGAGTAATTCAGGGATGCTTCAGCAGGACCTGAGTACAGGACACACCCCTCATCCCCAGCAAGACAAATCTTTCACATTCAGTGAGCTCTCAGCACCTTTTTTTTGAAGACCCATGGTGAGGATATTTCAGGAGAACTGGGACCAAGAAAAGCTTTATGCTTTTTCACTCTTGTGACTGACAGATTTTCACTGCTGGTGTTTCCCTGTCTAGCAACAGCAGGAAGAGTCACTGGAAGCCTCAGCATCAGCTTCAGGACAGCCAGCTGAGGTCCAGCTCAGTTCAGATGAAGCCTGCAGCTGGAAGTTTACAATGGTGCAGGTTGAAGGGAACAACCCACCTTAATTAAGAAAATCTTACCTCTTCATTTCGCCAGCGATTAAACATGTACGTATAGGCACCTGGGTAACCAACAAACTTCCCTTTGAAGAAGGCCACATAGAAGCAGGATGAATAGTAGTTGACAAACTGGAACAAAAACATTTTCATAGTGAGCCTGTTCTCATACTCCATATGAGTTCTGGGGATCTCTGTGAAACCAGAAAACAATAATTATGTTCCTTTATTCCCTTTAAAAGGATACAGATACAGAAATATTCATCATACACAGTGACCTTAAAGGAAAAAAAAAGGAAAAGAAGAACACCTACAAACATTTCAGCAGGTGGAGTTTCTGCTTTCAGACACCCTATCTTTATTTTACAGTGTAGGCATGTTTGATGCAGGCAGGGAAAGGAAATTCATATTTAAAACTTTTATAAAATTTAATTTCCCCTTTTTTGTACTGTCCATTAGCAGTTGTCCATTCCCAAATGTTACACTATTTTAGGAGATCCAAGATGAATCTCAAATTAGCAGGATCTCCTGTAGTATGAAGATTTCACTTGGCAACACACATGGTTATTTCTTTTCCTTGTGGCAGGGAAGTATGTTACAGTATTTTTTTCCCAACATGCTGTATGTGCATATCATTAAAATCAGCAGAAACTGGATGGCCCATGTGCTTCTGAAAGATGAGGCTCATAATGGGCAGAAGAACAGGGGAGAGTACAGGCATCTTGGAGGTACTGGACATCACCAAACCTTTGCTTAGGATTTCGCTGCTTTTTGCTGCTCATTGTCTATCACATTTATATTTTTTAAGGCAGCAGGAAGCCCTAAGTATATTATTGTCAAATGTCCTGTCAAAAGACAACATACAACCAATTCAAGGGAAGTAGCATAAGAAAATACACTACAAACATTCAAGTCCCTCTGAACTGGTCAGGTGTCGGGGAGGATGACAAATATGTAGACTTGGCAGAAAGATATCTGAATATAGAAACTGAGAATGAGATAGAATTGGAAGCAAGCTTTGATATAGAGGTATTTTGCTGAACCAGTGGTTACTGAGTGACTGAGCAGGCACAGGTTGGAAGTGAATTAGAAGGAATCTTTTGTGTCAAGAACAAAGGTATGTGACTACAAACAAAGACACGTTTTTTACCAAGTAATTCAGTCTCAGGAAGAACAAAAGTAAATAAAAAACATGTTACACCAAGCAAAAAGATGCTGGATGCGAACAGAGAAAAGGTCAATGTAGCAAGTACAAAAAGCACTAAGGATTCTCCATTGTAAGCTTAAATTGTAACATATTTACTCTTGTGATTAGATAATAATGACTATAGTATGATAATGATAGTAGTGGTGATAGGCAAATGTAAAGGTATTGTGTATGATGCTAATTGGTTGTCATGTATTAAGGTATTCAGCAAAGTATATATCTTGTAACTTGAACAGAAAGTGGCTTCAGGTATACCTCTAAACTGCAGCTGGGCAGTTTGGAGGCCAGGTTCTGAATACCCACACCCTGGACTGCTGTAACTTTGCACATTCACTAAAACAGCATTTTTGAAGAGCCTCTTGAAGATCAAACATCCTTTGTTGATTTTTTTCTCTACAGTCAGGACCTGGGAGACATGTTGAACTGACCTGTCTTATAGTAAAGTTGTTTTATAAACCAATTAAACTATTGTTTCCTAGCTTGGTGTAAGTTTGCATGCCAGAAGAACAAGGGAACCTTGACAATGGAGTGTAGGACAGAGGAGGCAGCACTCAGGTGAGGCAGTTTGCCTAGCCTGCAGCTCCCTAAAATATTTTTATTTTCAGAGAACTGTTAAAATACTGATGTGAGGCACACAGCGTTCAGAGCACCAGAGGCAGGTTATACCTGCTTGTCTGGACACCAAACCTGGCCTAACCATTTCAAGTGATTCAAGAGTGAATGAAGTCTGGGCAGGCACTCCTGACAGCCCGGGCCAGGCGCAGCCGCCTCGGCCGCCAGAGGAGGGCAGCAGTCCCACCCACACCAGCGAAATGTGATGTTCCCCCTGTAACCAACAACCCCAGGTAGTGCTGACACTTGAGAAATCAATCGTCTGTACTTGCAAACTAGCAAAATAACACTGCTGAGCCTTCACGCTTTTATTTCTTGCTCCTCAAGAAAGAAAGCTTAAAAAAATTATGAATTTCTGTTTGTTTCTGTGTTTGTTAGGGGCGATTTTAGTTGGTCTGTTTCTGATTTGGCTAAGAGAGATAAGCAATACAGATCTCAGAGACAACAGATGGCCCATGATAAATCAAAATAAACCAAATGCAAGACCTCTTTAAGTTTCTGCAAGAAACACCTTTTACTTCTGGACTCAACTTGCAAGATCTCACCAAAAAAAAAAAAAAAATCAACCAACTGTTTTCATGAGAACTGCACAAACTGTAACTACCTAGTATTTTCAGCTCCCCTCCACAAGGTGAATATGTTCTGCAATTATTTCCTTCTATAAAACACCTGCAGGGACTTCTATCTCCAAATCCTTAAGGACAAATAAAATGAAATAAAAAAATATATATGTAAGAAGGGCTCTCAGGATGGATATTTCCAGCATGCAGGCAAAAGTCAATCATAAAATGTATGACAAAAGTGGTCACTTTCTGGGCCTCTGGCTGTGAGTGAGGTTACTGTGATCAGTGGCTACTGCCACAATAACACATCTCAGGCAGAGCTTCTCATCCTGCTCAACCTCTGCCTTCCATCTGTGAAACTCCAAATCTGTACAGCCAGAGCTAAGGGAAACAACGCTCAGAAAAAAACGGAAAATGTACTATCCCATTCCATCTTTTCCCCCAGACTAAGAGTCATGATTATTTCGTCTTTTTTTCTTGTAAAGATGGCTGTGATTTATTTTTTAAAATATGTTTATGGGATTTCTAATTGAAATACTGCTAATTCAAGACATTCTGATCTTGCTTTGGTAACTCTAATATAACACAAGGTGATTTTTAACTATGTTCAGATCTGTGACTGTCTCTGTAGACTAGTTTTACTAGAAGCAAGCATAATATGAAGAGAAACTAGGTTATGAGAACTACTGAAATGCAGGGAAAAGGTTGTATGGCTGTGGATACACCTGAGTCATTGCTGCAAGCCACTGCAAGCTACAGAGCTCCCACTGCGCCCGAGTTGAGAACAACAGCACAGAACACCTTGATGGTGTTCAATGGAATCTTCAATGACTCTTTCAAAGTTTTGCCTTCAAGGAAGTACCCCTGCTTACCCATATCAGTAATCCAGATGGCTATTCTCTCATAGAAGAAATTCAGTATCATGATGATGACAAAATTGAGGCAGGAGGCTGTGACTGAAGTTGCCAGCTGAGGGGTCAGTAAGCCGCTGATGGGCTGCAGCGTCTGAGTGTTCTCCATGAGGCTGGCGAAGGCAGCGTACACTGCAAGGCGATACACTATCACAGCCACCATGCTGGCTATGATCAGGGACACCTGAGGAAATCAGCCAGATTGGAAACACACTTTCAGCTTAGCGTAGATATATTCTATAGCTATATGCATGCAGCTTTAAAAACAAGATGTAAACCATCATGCTTTATATTTTTAAAATTTTATTCTTCGCGGGTATGCGTTCAGCAACACTGAAATGCAAAGCACACAGGCAAAATAGTTTGTTATATTACATATATTAAAACCAACAAAATTATTCTGTGAACATAAGAAAAGCAGACAATTTAATACCAATATCTGAGAAAGTGCAGAGAGTATAGACAGGAGATGGAAAGGGCAAGTTAGATTAAATTGTCCACTCTGAAACTCACTCTGCATTTACTGGTGTGAGTTCTTTTTTGTTTGCCTTGGCTACAGTTTTTTCAGTATGTCTGTTAGCATCAAGTAAGTCACAGAGAAAGTTATCCCCATCCTAAAACGTCCAATCAAATTACTAATTAATGACAGATTTCCAGTGTCTTTTAAAAAAAAAAGTTATCAGAAATGAAGCGCACTTTAAAAGACAGCATGAAATCTGCAGGACAATAATAAAAGCATGTGTTAACATAATGACTAAAATCAATTTGTGTTAATATGATGATTAGTAATGATCAAGATCTCTGACACATGGTAAAACGATTCAAAAAGATGCTCACCCAGAACAACACTGTAGCTCCTGAGACGCAGAATCTCACAGCCTGGCTAGTTAAAGGCAAATAAGGCTCCATCTCCTGAAACAGTGAAGTACAGCAGAATTCATCTTACTCCCATATCTTATTCCAGCATCAAGCAGCACACAGAGCTCTCACCAGCTGTGTGGAAAATGCTCACATCCAAGGGAAACCATCCAGAACCCTGCCCCTCTAAAACAGCAGACAGGACACAATTTTGAGTGTGCTGGGGGCAGGGGGGGCAAAATGATCGGGAGAGAAGTGGGCATAAAACTGTTACAAGTAAAGACAGCACCTGGAAAGAATGGTTAAACTTCTGCAAAATCAATCAGTAGCTAAAGGAAAAAGATGAACTTCCTGAGATAAGCAGGCCACAACTATTACGGTGATGCTAGGTTAGCTGTCAAACAGCTCTGAGACTATAACTGGGCTCAAGTTTTATAAATTCTTCATGCCAGAGTCCTTAAAATTTGTCATTGGGATGTCCCAGAGTGCTTTTCTCCACTCCTTCAATTTTCTATTTTTAGGTGAAGAAATGGCTATGAATGTAGCTGCCATGCTTTGCTGCAGCACCTGGCAACTGGGTTTTAGCCCCGCCACTATCCCCAGAAAACACATGAACAATTTTCAATTCTCATATAAAGTTTTTGCAACCACTTCTAGTTCCTAAAATATCAGAGTACATTTTATGACATAATCTTCTGTTTAAGAACTAATGCCAGTGGAAGAAAATCTAGTGAAAAATAACCTGAATTTGATAAATCTTTGGGGCAAGGCACTGTAGAATGCTTACACTCCTCTTGAACAAACGGGGTCTGAGTACTACAGATAGGTGCAATTGCAAATGTAATGTAGGCAGTAATGTGCAATGACAGAGCCTAAGTTTGGATCAAAAGCTTCATTATTGATGTAAATTAGAATTCTATTCTGATCAGCAAACCCAGATTTTAGATATGATCTAGTTATACAGTTTAGCACCATGAACAAATAAATTACTGATAGCCCCTAGATTGGCAATTTCAGTTTCAGTGCACTTAGAATTTTGAGTCATGAATAATGACAAAATAATTTTCTAAGTGAAGCAAAACCAGCTGTGGGACACAAGAAAGTCATTGTCCTGCATAACCTTATCAGTTACTGCAGAATTAATTTATTTGAGAGCACTGTCCTTTCACGTGTTCAGTATAGCACATGCTCTAACAGGAGGAAATTACACTACTATTACCTGTACAGGTTAGCCTATAATTGGGTACTGATAAGGATCACTGATAAACCCTGCTGCAAAAATGCTTCTGAAAAAACACTGAGACAGTAAATTGAAGTGTCATAAAATAAAGGCTTGTATAGTCATTGAATTTTTATGGCAATTGTTAATGCATACTTAGAAAGTACAGAGGAGTGAGTATCTCACACAGAGATAAGAGAAGTGTGTTGCAGTCCATTTCTATTTCCTAAATAAAGTTCAGAAACCCCTATCTCACCTAAGGGATCTGGATTAATTTAGAGAGAGAACAATCTTCTCCCTCAGGACACCTATGCAAGCACACCTAAGCCTTTGGCTGTGCTCCAGTACAGCTGATTCACCTCACCCAGCTACAGGCTTTGGTCCATGCTGAACACAACCACTGCCAACCAGTCAGGCCATTATTGCCCTGTCCTAACACGATCATTCTCTCTTGCAGAGCACACAGGGGCCAGCACCTCCCTGCTCTTTCCCTCAGCTTGCAGCACAATCACCACAGTCTGGCAGGGTTTGGGCCCTGCACAGCCACAGAAGAGGGAGGGTTTTGAGCCTGAGCAAGCAGAGGGATGCAAACCAGCAAATAACACATAACTGGCAGGCATGTGTTTTCAATTAGTAGAGCTAACTAATGAAAATTGATTTACCTGAACCTGTTTTTCTGAACATGCAGAAATTAGTATTTCAGCAGAGCTACACAGTTATCAAAGAGCTCTGTGCAATGTACACAGCACTAGTAACAACAGCAGAATTAATGCTGCATGTGTGGAAGGGGTAAAACCCTCTCTCATGAGAAATAAGATTAGTATATTTATTTCCTAATGATTAAGGAGACAAGCCCTGAAAGACAGTGCTACTGTTTATAGAAGAAAGATTCTTCCCATGCTCTGGCTAAGCTTCTATTTCTTTTCTGAAGACTGTGTTATCTAAGTATACTTAGGATTAGTGACAATAAGCTATTTATATGCAATTCTATGAAAGGGAAAAGATGACTTAAAAATACATCAAATGGGTGTGGTAGATGTGTTGGAATGCAACCAGCTGATTCCTAAATTTGTCAAATAACTCCTACCTAAAATACATTTAAATGAAAACAATACATATCTTATACAGAGTGTTTAACAGAGTTAAATAGGGTCACTAGTTGTATCTCAGTGAGACTGCAGAGAAAGGACTTCAGCAACCTTCATCTCCCTGGTGTTCCCCAAAGTGGTGGTGTGTTAGAAGCAAAACCACAGCTAGACCAACTTATTACTTTAGATCATGGTGACTGCTTCTGCCTATGTTGTGCAGGGATAAGAAAGTGGTTTTGCAGACATGAAGGTTTCAGAGACTGCTACCCTGAAATGTGAAAGATGCTGTAAAAACGGTGTCAAAGCCATAAACTTTGCCTTTGTTTTCCTGATTTAATGTATCGATTTCCATGTTACAAAACTTTCAGCATACAACTGAATTTGCACACATGTCAATGCAGCATGTTCATTACCTGGGTTATGGGATTCCTCTTCTTTTGGGTACATTTTGCCTCATACTCAGGCCTCAGCTGGAGCTGCTGCTGTTCCTCTTCAAAGTCAACCAAATCCCATTCGTATTTCAGTCTAGCTTGGCGCCTCTTCCAAAACTCCAAGAAAAGTGTAACTATAATTTGCAAATGTTAAAATAGTCAAGGAAGAAGTGAACAAGTTCATGAACCAAATTAAACATCTGCACTGGCTTCTTTTCTGTGGTTTATTATTTATCCTTACAGTGTGACTCACCTATTTTTCCTGACTACCTTACAGTTCAGAGAAAAGATCACAATATGGATCCAGTGATTTATTAATGACAAGGAAGGTGCCAAGACAAGATATGGGTATTTCCATGGTTATGATGACTATGTTCAATTACAGTTTAACTACTCTGCAAAAACTAACATGGAATTAAGAAAAGAATCTGATAATTCAACTAATTGCTATGTATAAAAATATAACGCATGAGTAACTATTAGAACAAATAAGCAGAATAAGCTTTCAAGCACTATGTTCAAAGATTTCTGTTCCTTTTTGATGCTTATATGATATCATAGTAATTTTAAAGACAGTGAACATCCGATGATTTTCATATGATTAAGAGCTGGGCTGGCTTAAGAATTTTTTAAGATGCTAGAGGGAACTGATTTCATATATAAACAAATACAAAATTTATAATACTATATAACATTTTAAGAGCCCTTTATAAACTACTTTAAAATGTAAACATTTTGTAATCTAATTGTTCTTAGTGGAACCAGAAAGGTTTTATGGTTTAGACAAACACAGGAAAGCTTTTCTTTGGCAGTTCTAAACTCTTTGGCTGGTACTTCCTGAATGACTAATCCATGTCACACAAATGACCAAGAAACCAAAAAAAGTTTAGTAAAACAGTCATACAACAAAAATCTTATTGGATAACAAATACACAGGTTTTCTATTAGCACATGATCATCTTTTTGAGTTAATGAAAAATCTACATACAAGTTGAAGATTTAATTATGGTATTTCATACAAACAGTATGAAACAAGAGAAATGTATTTAAGAAAATAAGGAAAAATAATTATGTTATCCTGAATTTATAAACCTTCATAGTGTTGAAGAAAAGAACATGTATTCAACACAGTATGATCTTAAAAGTCTGAAGAAGTATAATTGGTGTGAAACTATGATTAGGGAGGCCAGAAATCCACCAATTTCTACTTCATCAAAACACACTACAATGTGTGAAGTTCACTGGAGTAGAATCCAATGGATTTTCTCATCCCAAAAGTACAGCTAATAGAGTGGCAGTGATGGACCACTGTCCAGTGACAGGACAAAAAGCTCCCCACTCCCTCACAGGGACACTGATGATGTGCAGGGCTTAGCAGAGGGGACTTGTATATGGGCTGCATAAGGCTGGACCTCTCTGGTTACTAAGGAAAGAATCAAGTGTTGGAAGTTAAGAGAACACAATGCTTATGATATTCTTATGCTATACTAGATGCCTGCTGGATTTTCTTTGGGTTTTTTTAAGACTTAATTCCTCTGTAGCTTTAAATTACTTTTGCTCTTTCATCACTTCTGCATCTGAGGCAGAATACTAAGGTGAACCTTCTTCCCACTTCATTCAGTGTCCCTCAGAAGCTTGGCCAAGGTCTCCTTATTGCTTGACATAAAACTTATCAAACGTACTCACCCCATATGCCCATGAAAATGGCAAAAAAAAGAGTTGCCACGTTGTCAAACAAATGGGAATACTGCAACAGAATATCCAGGAACAGGTCAGTACCAAGACAGTTTTCAGGATGAACAAAAATGACAAGTGACTGCAGAACCAGATACAGACCTGTGAGGACTCGCAGGTGGTGTTTAGCCTCCAGTATTCACACTCTTTGTCACAAAGTGGGCACATGATGATCTCTCCTCCAATTGCAGGGTCACAGATTTCTTTGCTAAGGAGAAAAACATTATAAAGTATCTGTTTCCACAGCATCTTAAAAGCTATTACATGAAATTTATTTTAAAAAGTAAATAGGAGCTTCATTTCAATGTTCAAAGCTCAACATTTGCAGTTTCACAGCAAAGCTGCCACATCTTGTCACATTCACTAGTGTTAACCAGTGGCTGTTCAGGGCAAGCCAAGAATGAAGCAGCTGCTACAATGAGTAGAATTAACAATTGCCCCAGTATGGGCTTTTTGGCTCTATCAGCAATGAATCAGGAGTCTTTCAGGAGCTGTACTGCACACGCACTGCTTTCAGGCAAGATATAAACCATGTTATTTCTCATCAGGTTAGCAATGACATCAAAACACCTTTTCTAAAAGCAGAGATACCATTTCAGCTTTGGTAACTGCAGTTAAAGTTGCTTCTTTAATTTAATGACTGTGGGTGAAGTTTACAATCCTTAGCATCCTTTAGCATCCATAGAAATACAGTCCTTTAGCATCCATAGAAATCTCAATATGTACAGCAGTATTCCCAGATGAATTCTTAACCTAGCTAAAATACAAGTCTCAAAATTACATTATTCAACAGAATAGATAAGAATTTTAACCTGTTACTCATCTTTTATGGTTAAAACTCAAAATTTTGTGGAAGCCTTCTTATAGAAAACAGTGAGAAACGAAGTCAAGCCTCTTTTCCTCTCCCCACCCCCAATCCCTGAATTCAATAAATCTTTGGACTTCTGATAAATCAAATACTATCCTTATTAAAAAAAAACCAAAAAAACAACAAACTATGGCTTCTAAGATACTGGATCCCTCTCTGATGGGAAAACCATGCTAATTTGTTTTACTCATGCTTTTGCTTAGTACACATGATGACCTACACGAAAAGGTCAGACTGCTTTGCAAGCTAGATTAAATAGACAAGCCTAAGGCAACAATAAACACTTAAACAATTTTGAGAGATCTAAGGGATACTCTTAGAACTTCACATATTACAGGTTCTCCAATAAAGAAAGCTTTGGTCAACAGAATATTGCTTTTCACCCACAAGTTGAGTCTTAGTAATTGATAATCACAAGTTCTGCATTAGTGGTCCACCAACTTTTCAGTCAATGAAGACAGCTGAAGAACAAATTTGTCTGCTCTGACAAGCTTTAAAACCTTGTTACCTATTGAGTAACAAGAATATAATTTTTTTTGCAGGAATAACATTTTCACACTGCTTAGCTTTTGCCCAGGAGATTTTGAACATTATACTCACCTGCTCATATTTTCATCCATTGTAAACAAGCCATAAAGAAAACAGATTAGGCCAACAACTGCTGCAAGGAATAACATCTCTGTGTAAAATCCTAGCCAGGCAAAATAGATTCCAATCTTCTCACCATAGTACTTTCTGAATACAAAAAAAAAATAAAGCAATTAACATGAACACAAAGCAAAATTTAAAACTGCAGTAGAGCAAACTGGCCAGAGTAAAAGTGAAATACTTGGCAAAACTCTATTTTAACAGAAGAGTAAATGCATGGAAGCACTGTGGACAATGAGGTCTGAAGCTGGCCATGAGAAGTCACTCAAGCCGCATAAACAAGGTGAATGATCAGGATATATGGCCTCTTTTGTCCCTTTTTACCTCCTAGCAGAAAATCTAACTTTAAAATCACTCTTTCTGTTTACTATAGGATAGCATAAGTGAAGATTTACTTTCTGATTTTTCCAAGGAGTTACATAAATGAAACAGCACAACAGTTCTGACCATATGTTTAAAACAAAGAGGTAATCCACAGAAATAAAACCACTTGTGTTACGAACCGGGAACTGTAATCTGTGAACAAAGCATCAGCTGAATCATAGAGATCTTAAGTGAGTGTTAGAACTAAGAATCAATGTAGCAGTTTTTTTAGCAGCAATTTTAGCAGTATTTATTCAAGTCTGTATTGAAATTTCAATATTTCAAATAAATCTTTGACAATTTTTTTGCAGTGATTGATTAAAAAAAAATCTGAGATATTCTATGTATGTGTTTCTTTATATCTGAATTATCCTCCTGACCCCAGCAGGACTGGCTAGATGGAAAGAGGCCGTATTTAAGATAAAGCATTTTTCCAGTTCTCTGCAGAAAGCTTTGTCATGTCCTCGCAGGACATAGTGCCCAATTAATATCCAGTTCTCACTGGATCTTAAAAGTGGTAAAAATTTCTTAGCAGGGTCAAGTTGCAAATGAATATACACAGTGAAAACCAAGGAAACATAACAACCCCCAGGCAGTACTTTACCTGATAAGGTCCAAAGGCTGCTCCTTGTAGAAGCGCAGAAAACGGGCCCACTCCATGTAGAGTGTGTACCTCTCACTGTCACAGTTTGGGTCACTTGCCTTCTTCCAGTACTGGCACTGTGAGCAAATCAGAGTAAGGGGAAAACACCTCATCGACAGGCTCAAATACTACATTGAAAGAGACAAACACTAATGATGATGCATCCCTCTTAAGACTGTGGTGCTTGTCATTATCAGGTATCTCAACTGTCAAATACTAAGAACATTTTGGAACTTCATCACTTTCCTAGAAATTAAACAGTTTCTACAGTTTCTGACAGCTTTTGTAATTTTATTTTTTGCCATAGAACTCTGCTTTTAGAAGTATTTGGCTATGTCAATTGTACAGTTTGTGATCTTGGTTTTTTTTCCTTTTTTCTGAATGTCTCTCAATCACCAAAAAAAAGCATGAAAATTGGTTTCTAAATAGAAAGCAACCAATAGAAATGTAAGCAACCTAAAATTTGCATTTTGAAAATATTCTAAAAAATAATTATTTTTAGGCAAAGATTTTTGAGTCCGTCTCTCAAATTTTACAATTTTTTGGTAAGATTTCTAAGCATTTATAGTTGGTTGTAGTTGTATAGAAGAGACACTTGCTTTTTACTGTCTCTGGTTTTGGCAGTCCCAACAGTATAAAGTATTCCCAGCCTAGACTAGCACTCTAGATCCTAATCAGCTTTCCTCCTGAAAACCTAAGGAATGTCCATTCACTGATTTAAATTTATTTTCTAAGGAAAAAAAAAATCAAACACTTAATCTATATACACTATTTAAAAATGTCTTAAGGTAGAATTTAGCTAAGTTAAGTTTGCTAAAGCATTGTGACATCTGAAATAACCATTAAAAACAAGGAGAGCATTTAAGATTCACACAACAAATTAACACAACACTTAGAAGGAAAAGACATTTAAATGGGAAAAACCCATGTAAAACACTGTAAGCCATCTTTCTCTTGTTTTCTCCATGAAATTTCAGGACTAAATCCACATGTGCCATGTTAAAAACTGACCTTACAGCAAAACTAAACATGGTATTTACTATCCTTACCACAGTTCCAGTATTTGCTCCCCAAAGCTCACTGGGAGATGGACAAGTGACCATTCCACACTGAACTGCATGGTTCAGGCAACTCATCTGACTTCAGTCCTAAAATGGTATGATCTCAAGAGTTTTTCTCTGACTGCAGGGAGAGTGCACTACTGTGTAACTACAGCAGGTGTGTGTACACACCCTATAGACATGCACTGCTGAATGTATGCATCTAGTGTAGGGATTCATTCCTTGTTACAGTCTAAGGTACTACTGCATGGTCTGTGTCATCAACATTACAGGAATATGATGGAATAAGTATCTAAAGAAATGACGTAACTGACACATACTCTAAAAACTCATCCACAGGAAGAACGTTTCAGCACATAAAAGCCAAATAGTAGGGCTGACAGAATCAATTACTGGAACAAATTGAAAGGTTTGAGTATATTTTCCCATCTCCTGGAACAGCAAATGTTACAGTAGGTAAAAGAGTGCAAACACTGAGAAATGCTCAAGGAAGCAGAAAGCTAAAATACTTACATCATGAAGAGGATATGCAGCTGTATAGGTGCCATTGTTTAACAGTCTCTTAATCCCAAATTTTTTCTTCCCTTCTTCTGTTCCATATGGGCAACGTGTAAGAATATAATTAACCTGAGATACAAGTATAAGAATTTCAGGCCTTTCCTATTTTAAAACCATTTAACAGAAACCTATAATGGATGTGCACTGTGTATAATCTGCAGGAACAACATGCAAAAGCAAAAAGTATGTCTTCAGAAGGCCTTATCCCATATAAAAACACTGAGGGCACAACTGCCTTGTAGACATTCAGATGATCTGTTCCAACAAATATTATTCTATATTTCTAAGCAAGATGCACAGGTACCCAGGCCTTTCTGTATTTACCTCAGTTACCACTGTTTCTATACTCACTATTTCCTTGCATGAATATTCTGATGGGGCCATGTAAATCTACATGCAAACATAAGTAGCCAAATTCACATACGTACTATTCTGTTTCTCATGGATGGTGAGAAGAAAGTGCTCTCATCATTAATGAGGTACAGCTCCTGCTTATCCTTGCTGAACGGTGCTGTGAAATAATCTGGTTCAGGGTGCATCACATTCTCGGGCAGTCTGAGTGGGAAAAGCACACAGTCCAGGGGGTTCTCCACTGTGGAGGGAATGTCATTTTCCTTGATGGGAACTTTAATGTTCAGCACTTCTGCATATGTGATCAGAACCTCCCACGGCGCATGGATCTTCACAAAAAAAATCTTGCCATCTTCAGATTCCTGCTCCGGAAAAGTTGAATCAGACATTAGACCAAGCTGTGTTTTATTGCAAGATTCATGGGAGTATTTTTTATACAAAATGTATTCCCTTTTACATATTGTTGAAGCATTTAAAGAAAACAAGGAGGGGGGAATAGAAGGACTTCCTCTGTGTTTGTGTATATATATATATTTAACTGAAAAGCTTATCTGAGTGGTTGGCTGTTCATAAAAATAATCTTTGCACTACTAAAAGTTCACAAAGGCTTTTCAAACTATATTAATGCCATACACTGAAGCCTAAAATTTCTCATTACGCTGGAAACACGAAGAATAATCCTGTCACAGGCCGCATGTAACATGTATGTTCTGCTAGGGTTGCTCTGCATTCACAGCAGAAGTTGGGAATCAGAAGGGTTTTTAACATTGCTCAATGAATTCCCCACCAATGGATGTTATAGAGTCTGAACTTCATCCAGGGTTTTTTTGCTCAACTCAGCCTCTGGCACGCTGACTGCATCTGTCAAAATCACATGTTCTCCAGTTACTACACCACACAGCACCACTAATCAAACATCCACAGGTGGTTACACCAGGGTCCTTCCTCATAATTTCAACATCCAGTGGGCATAACTAATCCATTCACTGCCTTCCGAACTTGTTACTCATTGTTAGGTGGGATTAAAATCAGCTGTAAGCATACTTCCCATTTATGTGGATTTAAATCAAATCACAGGTATTTTGCCTTCTTCTTGTCATGAAAGCAAAGGCTTTTTTTCCCTTAAGAAAGCAAAAGCAAAACCTTCCTCTTGAATCAAAATTATTCTGCTTCCACAATTCTTATCAATGTATCTGGAAAAAGGACTCAAATAAACATATTAATCTTGTTTCTCCAAAATTAGTCACCCTCCACTGAAATCCATGAGCATAATGTATCATTTTTCTCAAAGAAACAAAGTGGTTTATTAATTTCCGGGTCTATTTTTTTTTTTTTACCTTCTTGTCTTCTGTTTCTAGCTCCAAACCAGCCTTTTGCAGGTTGCTCTCAAATTCTTTTCTCCTTTCCTGAAGAGAAAAAAAGACACTTTAGTAACTGATGAAGTTAGCAACTAATTGATCACTCACCAATGACTCCCTGCTCAATTGTCCTGATGACAACCCCTTAACACTATTCGACCTTCTAAAAGTAAGCAGACAAAAACCAGCCTGTGCATAGCAGGCCACTTTCGAGTGATGACCAGCTTTGTGATGGGAACACATCAGGAATTGCACTGGCTAGCACTGGACACCTACTGGGTAGGAAAATGCTTGTTCTGTGCTATCTGGGTCATTCATCAGAGAAGAAACTGATGTCTTGTGTCTTGAGCACTTCTGGCTTAGGAGGCTGGCGTGTGGGGTGTGGTGTCTGTTCAGGTTTAGCTATATCTCCAGGAGAACGACGAAAATAAAAATTCGGGAAGCACGTGGAAGACTGATTAACAGTCTCATCTATTTACTAGTTACACAGTTACGTCTGATACAGATATTCAAGTACTGATTAGAGACAATTCAAACAGTATTTCACAAACACCACCATAAAACTAGATAAGACCAACAAATCAACACATGTGCTTAGCTTGCATAAAGTCAGCATGGACTTCATGCAGAGATAACAAACCTGCCCGTGGCAGTGTGTGGTGGCTGCATGACCTGTGTGAACTCGATATTCTTCTTGAACTCTGTATTTTGCAAAGTAATTCCTAAGTGGTGTCTTTAGGTAAGAACATTTTCTTCCTCTCCTTCTCTGTATAACTTTGGGTCCTATTGAGAGACTGTATTCATTTCCTCTTAATTATAAAATTTGCTGAAGAACTGCCACAGTAACAATAAATTAAGCCAAATATTGAGCCCTATCCTCTTTAAAATGCACAAGCTGGACCACAAATTTATTTCTGGCTAAACTCTGCCACATTGTCTAATGTTTCTTCTATTGAAAAGTCTTAAATGACAGTTTTCAAGCATATTTAAAAAAAAACCCCAAAACATCGTTTTCATCCAGTTTTATTTTCCTCCATGTCTGTGAGGCTATTTTTGCATTTCAGTTTGCATAAACTACTCAGACAAATTAATACAGACTGAAGAATAGGCCTCAAATGTACCCTAAGATGTACTGATGTGTTTTCCTGTGTTAGTGGCCTCTTATTTTTATGTGTCCCATCAGATTTTGCCAAATATTACTAGATATTAAATTAGACACCAGACTATATAAACTTGCAAATATGATAACTCCTGAGTTCTAGCACATGCTCAGGGCAAAAGCAATTCCATGCACTGTTTTTCCTACAAACCTGCCTAAATGCACCTGAATAAACATGCCAGAGAACTCTGGTTCGCTGACATGCTAAAGAACAACACAACTAAAAGGTGATTTAAGAATGCATGTTAAAATGCTATAGAAAAGCTGACATTCAAGCCTAATATCCAAAGCTACATGCTATTCTGGATTACCTTTTCTCCTAACAAAGCTCACTGTAATAACAATAATAAATACACTGGTGTGAATTCTTTCTCCAGCAAACACTGGAAGAGAGCCAAGCAAGTCAGCTCAGAGGGTTCTCTGCTACCAGACAGCTTCTCTCCAGCTGTGCAGCTCAGGAACAGACAAAGCAAAAGGGTCTGGCCCCACTTACTTATCTTTCCTTACAATACACTTAGTGTGATAAACTGCAGTGCTCTGATAGAAATTATGCTCTTTTTACCACCATGCTCTTTTCCCCTAAGGCCCCTCCTGAAACCCATGAAATGTACTGTACTTTCCAGTTTATGGGAAAAGGATTTTTAAAAGGAAGTCAATACTGCTGCAAAAAAGAATTCCTCCCCCTTTTCTTGCCAAATACTAGATTTCGTCATGTCACCGTCAAAGACTTAAAATGGACAAAACATATCCTTGGGCCAGAGCTGGTAGTTTTTAATGTGAACTTGTTAGAATTTTAATCTTACTGTCCCAAACCTAATAAGCTATACCTGGTGCACGTATTCCTGATTTTGCTATAGATGCCACTCTGCAGTCAAAGAGGGACGAGGGAAGCTCTGTAAGTCATCACATTCACCATGCTATGTGGATATCTCACATAATGTGGGATAAGCACAGACTAACTTTATCATCTAACACATGCTGGGCTGTAACGAACCATCCCAGTTAGATTAACGAAGCAAGATCCAAAGTCCAGCAGTACTATTATGCCCAATGCAAACACTGCATGATCAGGTACCTACAGAAAAGAGACAACTTCTACAAACCTAAGTGGGATAACAGTGTTGCTAAAACAATGGGTAACAATGCAGGTCCAACTCTTGGTGGGTACCTTCCAACTCATGTTCTGTAATTCTGTGATTCTATGAACTCCTGGCCCTGCACAGGACACACCAATAGTCACACCATGTGCCTGAAAACACTGCCCAAATGATTCTTGAACTCTGCCAGGCTTGGTGCTGTGACCACTTCCCTGGGGAAATTTCAGCGCCCAAACACCCTCTGAATAAAAAACCTTTAGCGCCTAATATCCAGCCTAAACCTCCCCTGACTCAGCTTCAAGCCATTCCTTTGGGTCCTGTCACTGCTCTCAGAGAGAAGAGATTGGTACTTCTCCCTCCTCTTTCCCTCACAAGAAAATTGTAGACTGTGATGTAACCTCAGTCTCCTCTTCTCCAGGCTGAACAAACCAAATGCCTTCAGCTTCCTCTTATAAGGCTTCCCCTCAAGGCCTGTCACCAGCCCCATGGTCCTCTTTTGGACAGTCTCTCAACCTCTGTCTTTTTTTTTTATTGTGGCTCCCAGCACTGCCCCAGCACTCGAGGTGAGGCCGCTCCAGCTCAGAGCAGAGCAGGACAATCCCCTCCCTTGTCCAGCTGGTGATGCTGTGCCTGATGCACCCAGGTCAGGGTTGGCCCTCCTGGCTCCAGGACACTGCTGACTTATTGCACTTGATGATTGTTGTGCATCCCTTCCAGGGCAGGGAATGCTGTGATTCCTTCTGCGACTTCCAGCCAAACTTCTGCAAAGCTGCATGGAGAGGTGCCCAGTTCAGGCTGAGCCCAGCTTGCATCTCCAGCCTGCAGACCTGGGGATACAGCTGCTAGCAGGGCTAACAGCAGCGACAAGCATCTGATACTTGCTGCCCATGGCTCCCTAACTCTGGCCTAGCTGGTAGCCCTAAGGAAGCAGAAGTTTCTGTCTGAGATGATGAAAACTGGGAAAGGAAATAGATAAAATTTCCTTCTGTATCTCTGTACCCCACTGAGGACAGGGGGACTTTGCTTCCAGTCAACACAGGAGTGAGTTACTTTGCACAGAGATCCCCAAGTCCCAATGCTTAGTAGTTCTTGTGAAGAAATATACTTATGCAATAAAGACTATGTCCTAGTGATACATCAATACTTTGTTAGATATTTTTATAAATTCTATTTATTTTTTTGTGTTCACATACATTTCATATGGTGGTGAAATATTTCCACTGATGTGCTCGAGGCTTTAAGGAAAAATATAAAGTATTGTCTCACAAAATCGTAATCCTAATTTTTGTTCAGAGAATGTTGTGGTTTGGATTTATTCATGTAGCTTATAGAAGGCAAGTTCAAAACAGCGTTTTGAAGCTGGAGTGTATCTGGGAATATCAAAAAAGTTAAAAGTTGTTCTGCATGAAACTAAGGGAGAAGATGAACAGACTATCTCTTACATCTGTTTCAGGGCTATGTTGAAACACAAAGAACCATTTATTTATCCCATTCTTAGAAATGCAGAATAAAGCTGTTTCCTTGAGACAAGGAAACAAAACCCTTTGTCATGACTGTTATCCTCCTCGTATGAACACTTCTATTCTTAGCTGTTCCATTTTGCTGTATCACTGTACTACCATAAAAGAAACATTTCCTTCTATGATAACTGTAAAACAGCAAGAACAGTGTATGTCAGACAAATTCCAGAGGCTGCAGTTCATCAATATGTAAATCTTGTTACCACAAAGACAACAGCACAGTACTTGTATGCTAAGAAATCTGCACTAATTTATGGACATACTAATTGCATAAAGATCTCGGCTGAACATAATTACAGGGCAAATGCAGATGCCCCAGGAACTGTGTAAAAAAATTTGGTATCTCCATGCCTGCTCATCCAGTAACCACAGAGTTATTCTACAGGGCCACTGACCTTCCTCCATGGGGCCATAAATGCTTTTGCAAGGAACAAACATATACAGAATTAAATAAAGATTTAATTAATGTGGAGGTTTAGGCCTTCTGCAAGACAGAGATGATTCTTCTATGAAGTGCATTTTTACCTCAAGGAGGAAGTACAATATTGCTAACTCTTGGGCCTTTTCCCACGAAAATCCTTCAGTCAATAATGACACCCATGGACAAGGACTCTGGTCTGGCAAAGATTCCTACTACCCCCTAATGACCCATAAAGCAATGAGAAGGAAACTGCTGCCCACAATATGAGTGAGTGACTAGACTGACCATCTGACTCATTTTCCTTCCCACCTGAAACATTACCTAAATAGCATTAATTTCTTCCCTATTTTAAATAATTCGACTAATGGAAAAGAGTTGCTTTGACAAATTTTGCATTGGTATCTTTCTTCTCTCTACACTGAGTGGTCTTCTCTTCCTTCTTTTTTAATTGCATTTTGCTTCATGGGAGAAGAGAACATGCAGCAAGGAGTACAGCAAAGGGTCAGGGTGAGTTTGAAAAAGTATTCTTGTATATAAACCTATGGTACCATAGCTGCCAAATAACCTGGTCTCCCAATAAAATCTTTGGAATGTGGCTAGCTGAGCAAAGCTGAGTGAGATGCCTAATCTGGGAGAAGCATCAGAGACATGACAAATTCTTGGTTCTTTTAAAGAAACAAGAGTAAGATGCAGGGGCTGTGTTCTATACTGGATTGTATTTGGATGCAAGGACAGATAGCGTAAGTTCTTAATCAAAACAGCATTTCCTTCATAAAAGAATGAAGGCAAAATGCACTTTTTTTAACAGCCCATTCTCACAGTATTTTTCCAAAGAAAATTCGAATTTTTAATTATTAAATACTTTAATATTACAAGATATAGATGGTAACTGTTCTTTGCTTCACAGACCAGTAATTTTGATCATGATTTTGTCATAAGCATTGGTATAATCATTTTTTTTCAGATACTCTTATCTTTCAGAATAGTATGAATATTTGAAAATGACGTTTCTTTGGTGTCTCTCTCGAGACTTTTAAAATTTTTTTTGATCATGAATAAACTTTTTTTCACACCCTTTGACGGCAGACAGAGGAGAGACTAGTTTGTAAATGTAACCTCTTCTGACTCTGAAAGAAGGCAGTGATTACAGCGAGAAAAAAGAATTGAAATCCTCATATTTTTTTAAATATTGTGCTTTACATAAAATTTGTTGTATTGACTGCATCTCATAATACTGGATTTTTTATACAGCTTGAATTTAGCCATATTAGACCTCAAGTTTAAGCATGAGCTTGTAACAAACAGGTGCCATTAACTGATTCCATCTGACCTACCATTACATTCAGGCAACTGGGTCTTGCTGACAAGTTCCAGGATAATCACTAACTGGCATTTTAGAGAAAGCTTGTTCTTGTGCTCTGTTAAATAGGAGGGCTCTTATCAAAGCCACTTTAAATATTCTCCTAGGAGAATGAATACACGTATGTAGGGACTAAGTCAAACACAGAGAAAAGCTCCAAGAGGACATGCTGTGTTTGTGTTACTCAGAGTATATATTAAGAAGAGTCTCAAAAGTATTAATGGAAAGCAGCATTGAGTCTCCGAGCTAAGAATGTATTTCTCCTCTATCTACAGTCAAAGGGTGTGAAAAAACAGTTATTGTTAAATCTTGTTTGAATGATCTTTGCTTATTTAGAAGAATCCTCCTTCATTTGAAAGTATTTACAGATACAAGTATTTTCAAATATTCCTCCAAAGTCTCAGCTAGACACTTAAATGAAGAAGCAAAAGAATTTTCATTACTTTGCTCAGTTGTATAGTATATTGCTCAGCTTAAGTAACAAAGAGTGATCCATTCAATAAACACAGACACAAAAATATAATAAAATGACACACAACAGTAAATTATACTGAAATTTCCATACATGGAATTGCTTTTCACTCAGCTGTAAAATTTTTAGCTAAATTCTATTCCAGATGAGTCTAGTGATCTGAAAGGCTTAGTAATTTATATTATTGTTATTATAAATAAAAATTAGGAGTACTTAGAAAAGACACACTTACCAACTTTTTTTCCCATTCCTTATTAAGATCATCCACATAGGAGAGAACAAAATCAATTCTCCTGACGCCATCCCTGAAGAAAATAGAATCTTTGCTTTGATGTCTTTTATCAATCTGCAGAAGATACAGGCATATGAATAAAAACCAAGTATTGCTGTTTCTCTAAAATATACCAGAAGGCAAAGAAGTTTCCCGATATTGCCACAATTCTTCAGTTTCTTTACAGCTGAAGATATACTTGGGCAAGTTTTAACAAGGGCTACATCTAGTTTAAATAATTTCAAAATTAACTGCATATGTCTGCAAGCATTATATGTAAATAGCTGGTACAGGACGTATAAATATATATATGTTAGTGTAGCAATAGTTGTGAATACTTGAAGCAGGTAGCAAAATATAAATTCCATGCGTTTTCCTCTACATTACAAGATGCATTAAATCAAACACCACAGAGACATGTGTCCCAGCAATGACCACATATAAAAACAGCTCACAAAAATACAGAGGTGATGTTTCAAAATTGAGTATTTACTTTCATGGGAAAAAAATACACCTAAAAAAAGATATCAATGTAAAAGGGTAATTAGTATTTCAATTGATCTATGAAAGGTTATATTTTAATTTACCAACATGCCAGAATGTCTTAGCAACAACATCCACCTTTTTCACTATTAGGCCATAGTAATTAATGTTAGGCAAATAAAAGACTAACCTCACTCTCCCAGGGAAGTTAACTCCTATTAGGTAATTTACTATCATATCAATGTTCAGCTCTATCAAATCATGTACAAGACATACAGCAAAGTCCTCCCCATATAAGTGAGTATCCTAGTTTAAATATAACTCTGTGATGAGGAAGGTTGGTGTTATTTTTTCAGTCACACTTATCAGCAAAAGTGTATTTCTACAGGGCTGAATTGGGGTTTTATTTTATTAGAGTAGGAACAAAACAGAGTAATTCAGAGGATTATGTCTCTGTCATGTCTCTGTCATTTCCCTCTCATACCATGCAAGGATGAATGTGTTCCCTGAGAAAGCATAGAATATTTAATTATAACTGTGAACCTTGCTCCCAGTTAACAAAAGGCATCACACAGTGAAGCATGTTATTACTGCAGCCATCCAAGCTACTTGCAATAGCATTCATCACTGCTTTACCCTGAGACGTCGCTTCAGGAACAGATTATACTTCCTTCCACTCTGCTGGAATAACCAACAAGTAGTTAGCAGGCTCACTGTTTCTCTCCAAGAACAACTGCTTCAAGCACATACCCCCCAACTACAGCGAGTAAGAAATGTCCTTTAAAGCTAGGAAAGCTCCAGCCACGAGAAAAACACAAATAACAGGACTATCATGTACTTTTTATTAAAGGCAAAGCTAGGTTGGAATGGAATCCATTTGGATGGTAAAAATATGTTTTAATATAATGACTCCTATAACAGTAATCGCCATTATTTGAATACTTAAACAGATTTTTAAAAGAGCAATAAGAACGTGGTTTTGAGTGTAGAGCAAAGGTATCAAAACACTGGCTCATGCATAGTGCATGCATGTTTCTGTTATATTAGTGTTAGGTTGAACCCACTGGGACATAAAAGACAAACGGCAACCATGTAATTCCAGAGCCAACAAAAACTACAAGTAATAATATCCACATAATTCATATGTTTATCTTTAAATAGGCTGAAATTAAATAAAACTAATTGAAAATCATATTGCTCCATAGTGTTGCACAACTTTAGGCATCTTCATTAGACGCACTGGTAACTGCTGAAATCAGATACTTGAAGCAACCACACATTTATGGAGAATTCCTGTGTTCCTGAAGCTATCCTAGCCCTTGGGGAGCTACAAAACACTTGCAAACCAGCACAAAAAAAGCTAAAAGAAATTATTTCCTGAAAATGCTGCCATCCATTCTTTGCCTGCTCTCTTCAGCAATTCTGTTACGGTTTTTTCTGTTTATCTTCTTGAGAAATATTTACAGCAGATCAATTAGACTACTTTGTATGACTCAAATCAGGACAGATACCTCAGAAATGCTTTTGCTTCCAAATGCAGTACATTATCTTGCATGATTAAAAGGCTCACAAAAATAATGGAATCCAAAAGCAGAAAAGAAAAAGCATTTTTCTGTTCTATTTTGTACTTACAGGTTTAGGTCTTTCCTTGCAAATATAATTGTGACTACATGCAAAGTCCAACAGTTTAGATACAAAGTTAATCAAATTAACACAGTGCACAGAACCACACTAACATCTGTATAGAATCAACAGTACTGTAATTATTCAGCATTACAGTGTGAACCCCTAAGTGCATCCTGGCAATTTACAATGTTAGCAATTGCCCTAAAAAACCCCACCCCAGCCACTGTTTAAAAAAGACAGTGACTTCATAAGCACAGAAATTGTTCTAGTCAAACTAAACTCATATAAACAAAGAAATAAAACAATAAGCAATACTCACTTAAAAAAACCCTTCCTGCTGAAGGAGTACCTCAAATTGTCTGGATTGCATAGTTATAATTAGATTATTTAATACAACTGAAGAAATATTTTATCTTTATTGCCATCAAAGTTTGGTCATTTTCTAGGATGTATCAGAACCTACAGTAATTAAAGGTATGACTATCAATTTAAGAAGATGCAGTAGACATTGTCAGATCTGCTTTTAGAAAGGGAATACTTATCGCTTCCTTCTTCTGAACATACGATAATTCGCTGTGGATAGTGACAGGCCTGCTTATTAAACCCACACATTATTTCTTTCCATCTTGCTGCATTTGGATTTCGCAAGGAGAGCAACATCAGTCTTGCATATTCATGAAGATTTGTGTGTACATGCACAAAGTTTGTAATTTGCATTGATTCTATCAGTGAATCATTAAACATTGTGGATTTATGCATAGTTATGCAGTTAATGATCCTGGACT
The DNA here is from genome assembly GCA_013400515.1 of Erpornis zantholeuca. Lineage (NCBI taxonomy): Eukaryota > Metazoa > Chordata > Aves > Passeriformes > Timaliidae > Erpornis > Erpornis zantholeuca. The sequence continues at coordinate 54,663 of VZTN01002742.1, read as the reverse complement.
ACCTGCAGTTATTAAATGAAGCTACACCTCATCACACAAAACATTCTGAAATGTGTTCCTCCTGCAATACAACTAGCCAAATTAAAACTTCCCAACACAGCACAGATAGCAAGCTGAAGCTTTTAAGTAATTAAGTTACCCCCAAAGAGGAACTACAGAAGAGATGGAGCCCTGCGGCGTAGGGTGAAAACTCCAGAAGCAACAACTGCAAGTCACAACAGGAGAAATTCCTACTGGATGTGAGGCTGTGGTTGAGTGGGAATGGGTACACCAGATTGCCCAGAGTGACTGCATAATCTCCATCCTCAGAGATCACACAGCCTGATTAAGGAAAGCCATGACTGTGCAACCTGATCTAATTTTGAAGCCAGCCTTGCCTTGAGTAGGAGGTTGGCCATCCAGAGGTCCCTTCCGATTCAAGTTCACTGTAGGATCCTACAAAATCACTTCACTGCAAACATTCAGCATTTACCAGGGCTTTCAAATAAATCCATCAACTATAAAGGAAGTTTACAAAAACCACCTGTTCAAAAAACAAATACTGCCCTCCTGTTATCCTGTAATAGCTTTCCAACCTCAATAGCCTTGTCATCTCTCTAAAAACTAAGTGACCTCACAGCTTGCAAACAGATGCGCTAATACAATGCTGTAATGGTCTATCATAAAGAGATACATTTTCTTTTCATGTGGCTACATAAGTGCAAACTTACAGGACTCATGTGGTATTATATCAATAGTTATTTGATGATTTCTGTCTAGACACCCAGCAGAGGCTGGGGTATTGGACCACATCCAACCAAACAATCCTCCAAGTACCTAGACTTGCAATCCTCACCTCAGACACAATCCAAAGCCCTGCTGTAGAAAACCCTTACTCAACAGGACAGGTGACAGGGGAGACCAAGATGTCCTAAGGAAAGCTCAAGATGAAGAAAGACTGTAAGAGCCCATGGCTGGCAGCCCCACAGAGATCAGATCCACCAAGACTTGCCAGCACTGCTGAATGCTTGCTGAGGAGCCCTTGGCCGCCCCGCTCCACAGGTGCCTCTGAGACACTTCTCCTGGGCCAAGGCAAACAGTCGGACACGGTGAGCTGGAGAGCTGCTGGAAGTGGCAGCAACCACTAACACTGGCACAGAGAGTGCTTCAGAGACATGACTGCGGGCTGAAACTGCGCCACGGGCACTGGGCTAAATGCCGCTGTGGCCTCACTTGCCCACCCTGGCACACTGAGAGTGGACCTTGGGCAGTGTGGGCAGTTACACCTGGATGGGTTAGTGGCATCACAGTACCTGAAAAACAAATATGTTTTGCAGATTACACCTGAATCATTTAATCATGTATGTTTTTATGGGACTCTGAGCAACTTCTATTTCTGGTTATCCACCCAACAGGAAATGTGTCTTTACAGGGCACTCAGCACAGCTCTCACCTTGTAGGCATGGAGCTTCCTCCAAATAACACTCTGCTACTAAATATCCCAGCCCTCTCTATGTCCATTCTTCAAACAGGGAAGCCTGTCCTAGAGCAATACTTTTCACACTATTCAAGTTCCTTAAGGGCCTATGTTTACAAACACCCTTCCCAAATTCAATACCTCAAGGTTTCCCAAGTGTCCAACCCCACAGAGCTGGGACTGCAGGTTCAAACCTGAGCACTCTTCCCCTTCTGCTTTTGTATCTTGTATCTTTTTTTTGTGGGAAGGTGGTTTAGAGCAGCATTTTCAGTAATAAACCAGTAACCAATACCAATTGGAGGTGAATGAACCCATTAGCTACATTAGTTAAAGCACAGAGAAGCACCTCTGGCTGTGACTAACAGGAAAGATGAGACATCACATTAATACCATGGAATGGTTTTTATGATCCCCATCAGCACAGCAAGGAATTAAATTATCATAGTCCTACATCACTAGGCAAAAAACATACCTGAAATTACAATATTAAATTGATTTGTAACATTTTGCTGGCTTACAAACTAAAGTCTACAAACAAAATATTAATTTTATTAACTGTATACCTTTGATAACCAAACAGGCAAGTTAGATTTAAAACAGACAGTCTAAAATCCCCAAAGAACTACATTAAAATGCAACTAGGCAATCCATGGACAAAAACTTTCAGAATACAGAAATGGACAAAAATGTAAGTTTTGAAAGCAGAATCAAAAGACAAGAAAAACCTTCATAACTGAAAGAGTAGGAAACACTCAAAGGCTTAAAAATAAAGTTATCGCCTTCACTTAGATCCCCAGTCTGCATGGAATATTTATATACTCCTCCATTTCACTGAATTAAAACATGCTACATGAAAAACACATGGATTTAAGTGCTGCTATGCTAAATATGAATATATATATATATTTATACACACATATGAACTTAAAAATAACTTTATAAATACATATCTAAATGATATAAATGTTTTACCAAAAAGTTCCTGGAAATACATTTACAAAACATACAAAAATATACACGCACTCTCCTGAAAATCAAAATGGCAAATTTCTGGTTTATGCGTTCAGGGCCCATTTTACCAGAGTCCCTTTCCATGACGAGCTTGTCATTATTCCTCCTTGAAGGAATCCACGCAACTCAAAAGCTTATTCACGTTAAAGACATGTATTAACAACACTCTTAACACCACCCATTCCAATTTCCAGTTATACTTCATGCAGGCTATAAGGTTGCACACAAAACTATAACCTTTCCCATACAAAGAAACACAAAATCCCATGTATTTCTTGCAGCTAAAACTTGCAAGTTGCTTTTTTCACCTTCACTGGTGTTTGAATTCTAAACTACATTAAAATCTGAAAGCTTGAAAACATGCATTTCAAAGCAGTTTAGGACACCAAGATATTTGCATTGAAATACAAATGTACATAAAAAGCCTCTCTGGATAAAAGAACATATTAGACAATAACAGAACAAAGAAAAATAAAAAGTAAGCTAGGAGAGCGTATGTGTTAATGGAGACACCAGAGCCCAAAGTAAGCAAGCAGACAGTTTTAATATACCTCAGCATGTACTTCTTCACATATTTTAAATGACTTTTTATACTTTTTCTCCATAAAACAATAATGATTATTTTAAGTTTTCTGATATATTTGAGAATTTATAGAGTTATCTTTTCTAGGAATTTCAGTAAGTGGCTATTCTGAGCCTTTCCTTATTATTTACTACCAAAAAAAAAAAAGAGGCAACATATTTCAAATGATGTGTTTGTTTCTTGCTCTTAAAAACATTTTAAAGTATCATGCTGACTCACAGAGCCCTCAGGCCATCAGATAAAAAGGAATCCCACATTTGTTAATAACACCAGAGTCAGAATACATCCTATATCCCATCAAACCAAAACAATGATAAAAAAGCAAACTTTCCAGTTTTCTCCACCAATCTTAACTTTTCAATTTTGTCTATTATTATTTTTATTTGCTTCAATTTATCTTTTAAGTCATCACTAGGAATAAATGCAAAATCACATTCATTTTTATAAGCTAGTAAAAATGGTTTTTAGAAGGATGGCATCCTTGAAACTGGAAAATTTTCTGGTGAGGGATGTTTTGGCATACTGTAAATAGAAGACGCCACACAAATTCATGCAAGGAAGCATGAATACTTCTTACTGCTTACCACTTGATGTTCAGGGATGAGTAAAGTAGTCTCAGTGCTGTTTAGGCCCTGCCAGTGGCATCACGGGAAAAACATAATGTTGTTAGCGATGATGCAAAGGATGCTTTAAAATTAAAGGCTAATTCAGAAGGAAAAGTGTAGTTTCTGCTTTAAGTTGCTGAAAAGCTCTTCTGAGTGATAGATGAATTTTCAGTTGAGATAGTCAGAGTTTAAAACAACCTCTACTTCCTCAGAGGAGCATGGTCTCTAGCCTACAGCACCAACTTTTATGGTCCATACTGATTTTTAAGCATTAATAATTACAATTTTTGGTAAGAGTTAAACAGTATTCCTCATAGTTTCTATTAGAAAAAATACAGTCTAAACAAATTGGTACAGATTANATCAAAGTGAGAAAATGTACACAGCATACATGGCTGTGCTTGCATTCAGAAAAAATGTGCTGCCCCTTACTTGACTACTTTTTAAATACAAACTGAAATTATACAGTGTACACGGAACAAAAACAAATGCAAGGATCCTTAATCTCACAGTGCAGACAATGTAAATTGGCACCAGTAATTGCAGTCACACCTAATGAGACCAGCGAGGGTTTTCCAGCTTCCAATTCTGAACCACACCCAGTGAGGTCCTACCCTGATTTTAATTGTACAATATCCAGGTGCTCACTGTTTTCCTGCAGGTTGGTGTGGAGGCTGCTGCAATAACCTCAGGCCACACTCCACACAGGTATGACAGGAACAGCAAGAGCAGAGGCCTCTGTAGAGCACAGCCATCCTACACACATGGCCATCACCTCTCCAGGGTCCTGGCCCACCACTGTGGCCTTGCAGCAGCGATGGGTTTTGAGATCAGGTGCTGCTATTGGGATGAATAATGGTTTACCATACCTCAGCAGTTTCTCAATATCTAATTCTGTTAGTCAATAAATTACCATACTTTTGGTTTGTTTTGCTTTGTGTGCTTTGAATACAAACAACAGACAGATTTAAAGAGTGGAACCAAACAGTGCAAGTCCACTATGAAAATGCAATAGTTCTCTGTGGAATTAAATTAACTTTCTATAGAAGCAGAATACTAATGGCATTTTCTTTACTGTTAGTATCATTTAATGGATTAGAGTTGTAAAATTTCAGAAAGTTTATTACTCCAAATCCCATTTTCATAAAGTACTGCTTATTATTTTTTAAATAATATTTTTTACTTTTATTACCATTTTTCTTGAGAGAAACCACTGAGGTCCATTCCTGTCCTGGTTACATATCAAGTAATACATACATACATCATTCTTAATGATGCCACCTCTGGGTATTTGCTTATCTAAGTAAGTTGAAAATGTCTTTTTCAGAATGCAGTAAAATAAACAGAAAGATTGATCTGTTTTTTGGCAAGGAATCCCCCTGAGAAACAATGCAAATATAAATAGCCGCACTGTGCTCTTAGTCTGAGCTGGGTTTAGAAGTCTAATGCTCCTGTCACTGATGCAAGAAAAACTTGCACTTTTAGTAGGGAACTAAGGGCTGAAATGCTTGAGTGGAAAGCTTTTCTCCAATTATACACTGTAAATACTTGCCATGTAAAGTATTGTACACAGTGAACATTGATGAAAGCATAACCTTGCTCTTCAATGCTGCCCTATGGCTCCTGACCTGTCCATGGCACACATTCTCCCCCACCCACACTGATACCCTTCCACCTGCTTTTATCCAGCCTCTCCATCCCATACTTCTCCCACCCACTGCTCACCACCTCCTCTATGGTTAGATGCAAAGAGAGGCTTTAGCCACCCACTGGTCCCCACTGCCCACACTGCTTCACTCAGAGACAAAATTTTAAAACATTTAGTGAAACACTAAGCTGTGAGGTGAAGACACACAGCTGGCAGAGGCCTTTGTACAGTCCTGTGCTTTCTGTGAAATGCTTCCCTCTTAGTCACGGGATCTTACCCTGCTCAGTATAACTGTCAGAAATTACTTAGCTCAAGTCATTAGGATTAACTATTTTTAAACTGGCACTTGCACCTTCTCCTGCACATTTCAAGTACTCTGATAGAAACACACCAATTTTTCATGATATGCCAAAGTCTGTGTACAGCACAAAGGGGCTCCAGTGTGGGTAACATGTGACACGTAAAACAGGAATCAACTCAAATAATCCAACTTTGCTGAGATGAAAACCAAGAAGGCTGGCAGTGGTGGCAGCAGTATTTGGCTGGTCCTTCTTACTTTGGAGTCCACTCTCTTAAGTCTTTAATGCACACTGGCTCTTCCCAAAATAGCCCTCATGTGCTCTTGTTAGACTTAGAAGAAGCCTTTTTGTACTTCTTTCTAGATTTTGAAACCAATTTGGTCAGTCTTTGCAATATTAATAATGGTATTTTATGTTTCTCTACTTGAACATCCATCAGTCTGAAAATATGAACAAGCATAAAAAGTAATGCATATTATGATGGTGTTTCTTCAGAAAAAAACCCCAACCAATTAATTTGGAACATCCGCAGCACCTGCTGCTCTGAAAAAAAGACAATAATCTATCAGTCAAGCCCTAATTGTGGTAAAATGCATTTGTTGAAGTGAAGACAGGGTTAGCAACATGCATTGCTTTAATAAATTTGATGGAACTCTTCCAATTTACTTCTGCTAACCTGGCTTAAATAAAGACAGCTTGTTCTCAGATCCTCTTATGATCAAGTTACATTATCGAAAATCTGGATTAACAGGAAGTTTTAGTAAGCATTTCACTGGTGTAAAATTAACAGAAAGGTAAAAAATTAATGTATAACTGTGCAAAATCAATTCCTACCTCCTTACAGGTAGGGCACAGGTTCCTGCAGTCTTACTCAGAGAGTAGTGCAGTCACCTGCCTTTTATGAGACTGAGCCCACATGCATACCAAGCAAACACTTTAAATTACTTTGAACTTCTTAACTGGAATAAAAAATAGTCCTCTGTATAGGTGGGCCTCTACAGATGTTGATAAAGTACAAATCGGTGATTCAATTTTACACAAAAGCTGTACTAATTTTACATTTATCCTATTTGAATGGCCTGAACTTTTACTATTAGAAAACGTAATATAAATTCAATTTTTTAACCTTTCTTCCAATCTCGAATTAATTGAGCAATCTTCCTTCCTCTTAGGCACAGGAACTCTGTTTTGTCAGGGTGTTTCATCTCCGTTTATTTAGTAACCTGAACAACTAATTACAAGCCCTGAGCAGACACACCACTGTGTATTTTTCTAGTGCATTCTCTGCACAAATAGAAAGCACAGAGGAAAACAAATTCTCAGGTTTTATTTCATTCATTTTCCAATTTGCCTGAAAGGACTTTCAGAGGCATTTATGTATTTCTTGGAACAAGAACTCCATAAGACTGATTCAGGTAGATTCTACACAGGGATTCACTTATGACAGTTGCCCATCCCTAACAGAAGTGGCTGTCTGTGTACTACTGATTTAACAAGGACATGATTTGAAGCAGACCCCGTTGCAGCCCTTATGTGAAATTACTCCCATTACAGCCTTTTTTACTCCCCCTTCTCCAGTCTGCTGTTTGTGGAAAACATCTCCTTGCCTCCCTGCATGACAAAGCATCTAGAAATGATTTATGCTATAAGCCTTCGAATATGAAAAGCTGATGAAGTCCAAGTGATCCTGTTTCTCTTGTCCCTTTTTAAAGAGATTAAAGAATAAGAAAAATAAGGAGATTCAAGAAGAAGCAGTTAAAAAAAAAACCCAGAAAAAAATAGGGTGAAATAGGCAAGAATGCAAAATCATGAAGGACCAAATACACCACTGATTGGTACTTCAATGCTTTTGAGTCCTGGACTTCATCCAATATTTGTATATAAGATGGCAGGCTTCACTACAGACTGTTCTTAACTTTTTGTTCTACTTGCATCATTCCTTATTTCCAAATCACATACTCCTTGTCAGATTACAAAAGAAAAAGAAAACAAAAACCCACACTGAATTATGGATGGGTAACGTTTCTGCTCTCCATATTAAATCTAGATTTCAAAGTATGAAAAAATAATTATGTAAGGAAACATGTAAGTAGAAAACCAGAGAAAAGGCTGCATGGAGTTACCAAGGAGACATTTTTGAGAGGATAACCAGGTATATTTTTCCCAGACGTGAACATGCTGAAGATCAAAGCCTTCTCCTTTCCAACCCCATCATGAATCTTTCATCCTTCAAACAAGGTTAAAATCCCATGTCTCTACATATATGACCCATTGCACTCTTTCTCCCATGTTTTCTGCCCTTTCATATGTCCTAAGTCACGAAGTGACTTCTTCTAAGCTTTGGTGAAATAGGTCATCTCCATCCACTCAGACACACCAGTAAGTAGCTCAGAATCAGCTGAGATACCATGATAAGAATCAGCTTATCCAGGTATTTTGCCCATTGTTCAGTGAATCATTTGATATGGCTGTTCACTGAAAATTTTCCTGGAGAAAAAGATGATTACAATTCCTACAATAGATTCAGAAGGGAAAAGGGTGAACATATGAACAAATTTTAAAATGGAACTGGCAAATTTATGAAGCATTGGGATGATATGGCTGCATGCTCTAAAAGGACAAAGAGCTGTGTAATCTAGAAAGCACTTCTGAGCTCTGTCTTCACGTGATCATCTCCAGATTTGGCCTTTAGGGGATGTTGAGGACATGTTTTACTTTTAAGAAACTCAGCAGAACAGCTGCAGTTTTTCAATACTCAATTCAATAGACATCATTTCTCATCAGTGCTCATGGCCAGTAAAAGACTATTTCGACAGAACAGCTGTTTCTTTTCCTATCTAAAACTTCCTATCTTCCTCTAAGTGTGCAACAACAATTAAGAAATCAGACAATAGGAATGAAAATAAAATACTAATGTAAAGATCACGTATTTTCAATATTTGTTTTGAACCAGTTTCTCAACTGAATACTGGCCAGACAGTGCTACCTCTTAGACAGTGTGTACTGCACATATTAATCAATGAAGTACTGTGAAAAAATTTGTAGCTGATGATGCTTTTCATATTGCACATGATGAGGTACTCTAGTAACTCAAATCTTCATTTGCTTTCTCATGAATCTTGCTGCACTGTCATAAGGTTCTGAGGGCAGTGGAACTCTGGTGTGCCTTGATTTCCCCAGCAAGCCAGCAATATGATACACAAAACAAAGGGTTTGGTTTGTGCAGAAACAGTATGTTTTCCTAATCGTCGAAACACTTAAAGATTGTGTCATTATCATTTCAAGACTGATACAGGAAACACCATTAAGCTCATACTGTTTTCTACCACTACTGCATTGTAGCACTAACACTGGTTAGTGACTCAGTGAGTGTCATGTCATAGGCACGGTTTTGATCTTTCAAAACAATACAGGAAGAAAATTTTAAAGGAAAAATGATAATTATAAATGATAAATTATAAATCATTTTCTTTAAATATCATTTAAAGAAAATGATAAAAAGGAGGTATAAGACATTCTAAAAAGAAACACTAGTTTTGAAAACTAATTGTCTTTTTCACAGCAACCATTCTTCTTCTTTCCTATCAAGTAGTACATTAACTAACACCATTTGTACTGTACCTTACCTCAGAGCTGCTGGGGATTTCTGATCCTGCAGTTGAAATAGTTTCACTTAAAGGTCCGTTGCATTCCTCCCCTAAGGAACATTGAAAGAGAGATACACATAAATATATTCCTTTTTTTAAAATATTGTATCTGAAAATGATACAAGTTCCATCCTTGAAGGCATGGAACTATGAACAAGCAAAAGATGGAAAATAATACTCATAATATGCAAAACATAAAATCTTCAAGAATTGTTCTTTGGAGGGGAAAAAATGCTGCAAGACACAATATACTCAGTCTGTACTACCTTGGTGTAACCTTGCATTCACAGAAATGTATTTTTAACTGTGACAGAAAAAAAAAATGTTGTCACCATGTATCTTTCTTGTCTCAAATATCTGCTAGGTCTAAGAGGGTCTCATACCCAGAGCTTTGCTGCCTCAGTTAAGGAAGTTAAATTACCCATGAAAGTGTTTGCTAGAAATCAAATTAGGGTGTGGTTTTTTGCTATGGGGTCAATGATGCTTAATCTCAAGATTACAAATGCCCACATAGTGGAGATATGACAACAGGATCAAGAATAGTAATATGACCTTAATTACTAAACTTATTTAAAAAACAAACAAACCCTAAAAAAACCCAGCTCCAAAACAACAATGGTAAAACAAAACAAAAATGATAAACAATGAAAAAACCAAACAAAAAACCCTGCCTTCATTTTAATGACAGTAGTGAACTCCAACATGACTTACCCACAAATAAAGTTATTTCACCAAAGACACAGTTACTAAAATGTTAATGCTAAATGGAAAAACCTGTTTAGTACCTTTATAGTATTAAACTGGACTGAGATGCTGGCTGGGTTTGTGCCTCTGAATTTACACTGTCGCCAGTTTCCTCTGGAGAACAACTCTGAGCCCATAAGCTAGGCTCCTGCTTCAAGAAATTTTTGTAAACAATCATCTCTCTGCTGATTAGGCAGATCAGTCTCTTAAATCAGGCATCCAAATCACTCCACCACCAATGGAAAAGGATAAGCATTTATGGAAACAGCTGATCAAAATCTAGACCATGCACCTAAAAACAGTGTCTCTTTCTTTCAGAAAGGAGGATTCATCTTACTCCTCTCTCCATTAAGGAAGCATTGCTGAGCATAGCTTAGACTGGACAGACTTACAACAGACCACTGTCACAACAACTGCCTATAAAACAAGCCCAGTTTTCCTTTTGTATTCTGCAAATATTGGATGCCAAAATTGCATCCAGGCAGGATACAAACTGGTTCTTCAAAAATATATAATAAGCTACTTAAGTACAGCTTGAGAGCATTTTGTTTCTTACAACTTTTTTTTCTTTCTAAGTTCACTTACAGGAGATGGTCTCTATAATTTACAACTGTACATACGATGAGAAACCAGGCAATGGTATGTAAAATATAACAAGTAAGTTTCTGAATGCCAAGACTTTTAACACTGTTGCATGCTATTCTGCTAAAGCAAACTATACCTGGAAAATCTGTATTAGTAGATACAATCTGAACACCAGGATAAATAAGAGCATCCCCACCATGCCATACTACCTGTGCTGCCTACAGTCCTGGGAGGCAGGTGGCAACTGCAGACTTGGCCAAAGGTATGAGCCCAGGGCCCAGGAGCAGAAAGCCCAACCATTTTGTCACACAACTCTCCAGCTCCAGGCCAGGAACAGTCTGGCACCTTGTCCCTGCAGCAGGAACATTCAATTTTCTGTGCTGTTGAGGGAACTTGAACTGATTCAACAGCCTATAATAGCCTTTGTGTGGGTTTTTTTCTGAATTTTATCCTCTCTGTAGTTGTGAAAGTCTAACCTCAGAACAAATATAATTCAGAGTTCCGCATTTTAAATGCTTTTCCAGTACCATAGCTGATTACATATGCAACTTGTGGAAGGAAATCCTCTTGGTATCTCTGTTCCACTGGAATAAACCTGAATAACCCTAGAGCAGCACATGAGAAGGTAAAAAGAGAACGCAAACCATACATTAACTGAAAAGCACAACATACTTAGTATGTTCACTCCTTGTAAAACATGTAATCAGATTCCTGAACGTGAGCAGCACAAGCAATACACACCCAAATCACGTAGGAAGGAGGCCCCCATCCCAGAACTGCGCCAAGCACCAGAAATGAAAATGCCCAGTCAGATCTTAACCAGGAGAGCTGCCAACAGATAGCCAACAATTGACTTGCAAATCAGGCTTGGCTCATGTGTGATACCAATTACTCACATTAAACGAAGTCTGATTTCTAAGAGGCTCCCAGCAGAACAAAAAAAAAATGATAGAAGACACAGACAAAAGGGAGCAAGGTAAAACACAGGTTAGTACAATACCTTCTGACCGTGATGGCTTGAACTTGGTGAGAATCGCAATGTCATCTTTAAGAGGAAAAAACACTTCAGTAAGAACCAGAAGTAAAATTCACTTTAACATAAATCCATTTCATAATTCTCCTCTATCCTTTACCATACAGCCACTACATAAAACAAAAGAATAATCCCTGGACACCAGAGACTGTGACCGAGACAGAACACACGGCGCAGGCTCCTCTTAGAACAACTTAGAATTCACCTTTTTGTCCAGGCACCTTATTCAGCAACACAAAAAAGGATGCCACTTTTCCTTATCAGCAGCATGGAGGCCATAATAGTTTCTACTAGCCAAGAAAACACTTTTAAAAATCTTCATGGAATTACTGCTTCAGATTTAAAGATGGGAGTAAAACAATAATATTGTGATAAAATTCCATATTTAAAGGTATGTTCTTGTTCTTCAACATGACATGCTTTTATATATATAAGCAGGTCTACAAATACCTGCATTCCAGGAACAACAAACAAGAACACTTACTAAACTAAGTGGCCCTTTATTACAAAATTGTTTGTATAAACTGCAGAAACTCTTTGAAATGCTTTTTGTTCAAAATTAATTCCTGTACGACCCTCTGACTATTAAAACCCCCTAAATTATTTCAGAAATTTATCATTTTAGTATTTGTTTAAATCTTTGGCCCTCATGGGAGTGCATATATCCTAGCTGAAAGAAATGTCTCTTTCCCAATGTAACTGGTGTCTTCAACACCCTTACAATTCTTCACACAGCTGTTTGTAACTCCTTAAACACATGTGCCTTGGCAGTGTGCAGGTTACTGTAAATAAGCAAGCTTCATAAGGCCTATAATTCAGCAGTATAAAACAACATATGCTGTCCCAACTACATCCAACCACAGGCAATCTACTTAGAAACTTTTGGTATGCCACCACTAAGAATTACAGACCATTTCTACTTCAATTACAGATCCGAATGATCAAAACAACAGTAGCCCAAAACAGAAATCAACATTCCGTACTGAAGACTGGAGAATATAATCAAGACTGATTTTGTCTCTTAAATATAAGTCTTTTTTTGTCTCTTAAAATATAATTAGTTTACTCACAAAAAAAGGTATTTTCATTATTGTAATCTTATGATTTGTGTAACAAGCATAAAAAAATGACTTCTTGTGTAATGAAACAATTGGAAATTCTACAATAGTTTAAATTTGCTCACAGTGCTGGAATCACTTTGTTTTTCTACAAAAACTGATGAGTTAGGAAAAGGTAAAAGTACATGAGTTCAGTGCTGTTGCAAGGAAGTAACGAGGGCATTGTAAATGCAGGCCTCCCATAGACCCTATTTTCTGATAATAGCTGCAGCAAGGTAAGCGGTGCCAAAATACGAGCTGTACATTCTCCAGGAGAAATGCAACCTGTCACAGGTCATGTCCTGGTCACAACAGTGATGCCTTGGCTAGGCAAGTAAAAGCCCAGGACACAGGGACAGGACTTCTCACTCAATACTGGCGCACTCTGAAGAATGGTTTCAGCTTCCAGCACTCTGCTAGATGCAGAAGAAGCACGCTCTGGAGGACACTGGCGTCTGGCCTTCAAAGCAGTATGGAGAGGTCTGCCTTGCTAGGGAGAGAAGGGATTTTAGCCATACACATGTGGCTGGACTGTGCTACTCATCTTCAAAAACCAATGAAAAAATCCTTGGCTGTTTTAATTACTAGTACAGTCACAGCCGTGGATTCTCTAGCCCCTTTAACTGTACCTAATTGTTGAGGCCAGTAAGCCTGCCACACAAGGGTCCCCAAAGACCCCCTGGGAAGGAAGGACCCTGAGAGGCATTCCCCAAGTTAGGGAGACACAAGAGGCTTCTCTCACAGGATCCCCTGTTCTGTTATGCTAATGTACCCCAGTTCTGCTTCCCTGGTTGGCCTACCGCCCCTTGTCCCTCAGTCACCTCCTCCCTTTTCCCCCACTGGTTCCCATACTCTAACCCTGCCTGTGTACTGCCCCCATGCCCCCAAACCATTGATGCCTGACGCTCTGCCCCTACCCTGGACCCTTTCCATGAGTCTTGTCTTTGTCACTGGACTTGTACACATGAACATCTCTGTGGAACTCAGACCCTTCCTGCCCCTTTGCCATTGACTCATATTAGCGCTATCTGGCTTGCTACACCTAATCCACAACTTCCCTGGAAGATGACAATCTTTACTCCAGCATCCTCAGTAAGTCTGAGTCTGCTGGGAGATGGCAAAGAAAAAAGCTTGGCCGATGACGCTGCACTTGAGGTGCAGCTGGGCACACTGTGGCTGGTGTGCAGATGCTGCAGTCTGGCACAGTTCAGAGCAACTCTGCCTCAGAAAACAGAGTAAGAGAAGGCTTTTCAGTTTTCCTTCCTTCCAACTTCTATAACCCTGATTTATCTGCACCAAGTACAGCCCTTGACAGATTGTTTATACCAGTAAAAATGCTTACATATTAGATGCTTCTAAAATCAGGTGGCACATGAAGAGATATTTCTAGGGATCAAAATTTTTTTTGGGACTAAAACTAGAAAATCGTCTGCATTTGCATACCTAAGACCTCTGATAGAGCTATTCCAAAGGAAAAGCCACAGAAAGGATTCTCATGCAGGTGTTAATAAACAGCATTGTTTAGCAGCAGTAAGACAGTATTACTACTGATTCTGCTATTTCAGTATTGTTTCCAAAATGCTGCTTTCAGTTATTTCCACAATTTTCTTAGACACAGTAACAGCATCCTTTTCAGCCAACAAAACCAAGCAAAGAGCTTTCAGACCACTGACACTGTTCTGCATATGTCTGACACATTGGCATATTAGTTTATACACATGCCTATCCCTGAAGCAAAATTTTGATGGTCCAGGTAAAATGAAAACAAACAAATAAACAACCAAAACCATAAAAAATCCTGAAACTTACACTGCAGTTGTTATGAAGTAGCTACTTTGTACCATGACAAAGATTCCCAACATTCATCTTTAACACGCTATGAAAGAAAATGTTATTTCTAGATGTCTTGAAGTTACTATCTTAATAAACCTGTCATTATTTGATCACCTGGTCTGGCTGACAGAAAAGAGAAATCAGTCACTCCTTCCAAGTAAGCATCATAATGACTATTACAAGTGCTTCCATATCTAAGGAAAGCAGCTTTACAATGACTTAGCAACTAAACTTATGCACATACTGATCATATCTTCCAGAGCTGGATGCCAGAGTTGCCATGGGGAACTGGAGACCCACCTAGCTGACTTCGGAGAAACAAAAGTAAGGCTACTACTCCAGCAGGCATTGTCTGAAGAGTAATAACTATGCTGCTGAGCCAAAGCTTCAATTGTCAGATAATGTCTGAAGTGGTGATTCATGCATACACAGAGATGCTCCTAAAAATTTAAAGCTATTTAACTATGAAAATATTGTCAGTGAATCCAAGAAAGTCTATTGGGAATATTTTAAAAGAATTTTATTAGTCCCTTAAAAAAAAAAGAAGATTGCATTCAAGTATAGGCTGCTTCATTGACATATTAATTTTCTTTATGTGTTTTATTATTAAACGAGCACTTCCAGAGAACAGGTATTTATCAACATATCAGAAGTAAAAGAAAAATAACTCTATTATATAGACATAAATATTTGGAAGTCTGTTCCTAACAGTAAGAAAATCTCACTTAGCATTTGGAAAAGACATGAAGTCCTAGTCCTAATCTCTAGTATAGTAATTGGATATTCTAAATCAGAATGGGACGTTTACCCTCGGCTGCCTCCCTTTCAAAGAACCACAAAACCACCTCCCCTTTTGATTAAAAGCCACGGTGATAGTAAAAAAGGGAATACATTAAATAAAAAGAGAAGTTGTGCAAATCCATTTTTAGCAAAAAAACCCACAAGCATAGTGTTGTAACACAGAACTTGAATGGCATTTTAATGCAATTCAGGCAACAACCATCACTGTATTTTATGTACCAGCACAGACGAGACTTAAAGCATGCTGTGAACACTCAGACCTTCCAGGTATCATCGCTGTGTAGAATGACACGGATAAACTCATTAATAGGTTCAAATGCAGTGTAAAAGAAAGCTCAGACTAGGAATAGTTGGATAAAGTCAGGTATTTTTAAACTGCACAGCATTTACAAGCATGCAAGTAAGGGGGAATAGAATGACAAATAAACCTCAGCAGGACAGGGTGGTAGAACACCAGACTGCAGGAGCTCTGACAACTCATGAAGTACTAAGGCAGTGCTTGTTTGCCTTTAATTGTATTTATACATTCAGAGCCAGATTTCATCAGCACTATCTGACTGCAGAGGACGGCAAACAGCTCTAGCAATGGCCTTGCACGTCCATGAAAGTGGCAGGTGCTCTTACCTCTCCTTCAAGCAAGATGAAGAAAGAGGAACTAGCAGGATTGTTTTTCATCACAGCCCAATGGAACCACGAGCACTCAAGAAGTGTTAGGCACAGACTTGCTTTCCTAGTGTGCCCAGCGATACACTGAACATCTCACAGCATCATTCAATTCTCCAACTTCCACTGAAATCACCAATGTAAACCCTTAGGCAACAGTCTCCAATTTCTTTCTGCATTTGCAATACACAAGTAGTGGAGGGCTCAATTCATTCTGTGCATACACATTACATTCCTACCCTTGTATAAGAGATCTTCTATAGGTGTTGTAAATGAAAAGGGATACATAAACTAGGAAACTAATGATGCAAATATAGCAATATATTTTTAAAAAAACCCCTCAAATTTACTGTCCTCTGGTGGCATTCTTCAGTTTCATGTTATTCAGATATTTAATTTCAGATGGCAAATTTAATCTGTAAATTTTTGTTTCTTCGGGTCCTTTATGCTGTACCTCATTCAATACTTTTTTGGTTATGCTTCCAATGGAACACATCACTGGAAATTTTGCTAATGTATTCACCAAGTATTTATTTTTCACATTAAACAACGTAAAAATATACCAGTATAGGAAGACATTTTATAAACAAATCCAAGACTTGCAAGAATTGGCATTTTGCCCAAACTACTTTAAAAATGATGGAATAACTTTGGAATTCCTGTATTGATCCCAAAGAGAAGCTGTTCCTATCAATCAAGAAAATGATCAGGGCAATGGACCATGGCTTCCATCACTTAAAGTTTTTCATGTAAGCAGAGGAGTCAACCAACATAATTGAAGTAGACAAAGTGGTCTGAAGAACCAAGTGGCCTGAAAACGACATCTGCTAGCCATTACTTGTTGGCATGGTATATTTCTAGAACACTATATATTGTGCAAACATAGACTTTCTGATTTCCTACCCAACAGTTAAGACAACTCCTTTGAATAACAAACTACAGGGGCCTTTCTAATTTAGGGCTAGTACAGAAAATGAAAGGACAACCATCTGCATCATGAGTCCTGCCCACATGGTTTGCTGGGATTCTGCTATCTTGCCAAAGGCCTCAAATTTCATATTTACCCTTGTGAGCCTAGTAAAGAAGACAAGAATCCCTTGGGATTTCCAGTTAGAAGACTGCACTTCATGCAAAGATATCCTCACTTCCTAAAAAAACATGTTTGGAACTTCGCCACATCTACTGGTCCTCACTGAGAGCCACAGAGAACAAAGGCATGAACAACACAGCTTTAACAGCTTTAGGTTTTGATGAAAAACACACATCTATATAGCATAATCCAAGTAAACAAATCCCAGTAGACTCAGCTTCTCCCAAACACCGCGTTTAATCTAACACAAAATGTTATAATTGTTAAAATAAAATACACAGTATTACACAATGTGTAACCATACATACAACATTTAATCTATAAATAATTCCTGACAAATAACTAAATCCTTCCATAACTATGTTACAATTACAAGAACTATCTCTAGCAATACAACACAAGAACCTTCCTTCCCCTTTTTGCATTTATACACAAACGTACGTGGAAAGATCACTAAATATAATAAAATTACTGCTAGATAAGAAAATACAACCTGGTAATTACACTGCTCTTGGGTTCAATCCCTGGATCACAATAAAAAACTAGTGCAAAAGTTCACTGCATTATTACCTTGCCTCTTGACATCTGATCACGTTTTTACATTACCTATACCCCCTTGATGACATATTTAGCTTAGATGACTATTTGTCTCCTCCACATGCATATGCAACTCATTGTTTTAAAGATACTAAATATGAAGACAATGGTATTTAGTTTCTTGGTGGTTTTTTTTGTTGTTTGGGTTTGTTTTTTTTTTTTTACAAATTATACGCCAACAGTTCTCAGGCACGGTTCTAAAAGCGCATAGTCAGCAGTGCCCTTATATCTTATCCTAGTGTTTCCTTATATCACAGTAATTATTCAGCCTTTGTACATAAAGGTTTAGGTTTTATAATTGCTTATCAGTTTATTTTGTAGGGAACACCTCAGAACAGCACAGCACACCAGGCAGTGCCTTAGCGGCAAACTGATGGAGAGGGAATCACTGCGAGAACATCACTCTGCCTTACACCAGAAGAGATGCTGGTGGCTCTTTTATTTATTTGGCATTCACAATCCAGAACCTCTGCCCTCCAGCTGAACCAATCCATTCCTCCAGGAATTGCTGTGAGGAAGACACAGCTGCAGAGCGTTTTCTTTCTTTTTCTGAGAAGAAAGTTGAAATTTTAAGTCACTTGTTAGAAAGAGACTAAAATGCTTTCACCTGTGATGGCAGGTCCATTGCTTGGTTCTGCACCTGAGGGATCTTAGAGGTCTTTTCCAACTTTAATGATTCTATGAATCCAGCTGTGTTTTCCAGAATCCCAAAATGTGGCCTGAATATTCCACGAAATTGCTACTGGGTTTAAATGGCATGCAGGGGACTTAATCCCTCCTTTGCTACTCACTGAACTGCAGAGAGTGAGTTTAATCTCATATGCAGGGTTCTCACCAAAAATGAAAATGTTGTCCAAGAGCAATTTTTTTTTTAAACTGACACAATCTTTGGAGAAAAATCCACATTTAACAGCAGCAGTGGAACGGGCTTGATATTTTTATTTTCGCATTAAAAGCACCACAGCTATACAGTGATATGATGCAAGTTGTTGGGATGAGTTCCCAAAAGCAGATTTTCCTACTACAAACAGGAGTTTTCTGTTACAAAGAGGTTTAGCTTCCAAAAACCAACCTGTATTTACACCGTCCCCCCGCAGTGACTCATGGCAGCCAGTAAAGAAATTCCACTCAGAAACCAGGCATTGGTTGGCCTAAGAGAGTATTTTCTCCCCTGCCTTTTTATATTATGAACTATATCTAAATTTCTTGGAGCTTTTATTTCACTACCTAGAAATAAACTTTCAAACAACTTTCCTCTTAACAAACCCTTTGGTTTAGCCCTGTGGGAACATGATATCCCAGTCAACATTTCCACAAATAGATCAGAAATTACTACATACATTGCGACAGTAATTAGAGACAGCTGTAGTCTTGAACAGAGGCCTGTATTTTATGCTACTGGTATGAATTCTAATCAAATAAGTGAAGTATCACTTTATTAAATTACAGCAGTATTTGGCCTTGAATGATGAGGCATTCCAAGATGCCAACACACTGGCACAAGCAGTTTGTAAGTCACACCATCGTCTCTCCCTGTGTTTTTCCACCTTTCTCAGAGGGAACACAAGCAAGATGACAACCAACCTGAGTAAGCATTTGAATTTAGATCGCTTTGAGTGTTTTGCCTGCAAACCAGGCTCCTGGAAGTTTTGGAAAAGGAGCCACGTGTATAAAGGCAGCATACTTCAAATCATGGCATGGAGCCAACAGCAAGCTTCCAGAAGACTGGAAGGCTTGGTATATATCCCACAACACGGCTACTGTAGCACTAACATGCTGGGAAAAAAAAAAAGATACTGAAAGTGAACGTAGACATTAATAATCGTAGCAACACATTGCAGTCTTCTTCTGATACTTACATTCCAATTTTGCAAGTTCAGTTTTCTTAAACTCAAATATTTGAGGTAAATGACACACCCTTCCAACAGAAAGCAAAATCACACACACAAAATTGGAATTTTTTACCTCACGCAGATGTAATTCAGCAGGAAGCCAGAAAGCTTGCTTCAAGGTAAGAGTGTTGGCACACAGGCTCTAAACAGGCAAGTTAAACTTTCTGTTGCTAGTAGACAGTTTTGCATCCCCATAACCTGTTCCCCAGCACTCAAGTTTTATGAAAAGCAGTACTAAACCAGAATTAAAGAAACACGTACTATCCAAATACAAACATGTGTTTAAGGAAAATAAGTAGCAGATGTTTTCTCTCCTGCCTTTTTTCTGTTGACTTACACAGGCCCTGCTGGTACACATCAGACATCTAGAGCCTTAGGAGGCTTTTCCTTGAAGGCACAAAGCATATGTTTAGATCTACAGGAAGTCCTGCTGGCAGTATATGCATACTGTTAACTTTTCTAAACAATAATTTAAGGAAGGTCTGGGGATTTTTAACCTTGAAAGACTTTTAGGCAACAAATAAACAGAAACTTTAAAAAGCCTACTCACTTCACCCCATATTCAATTTGTTTCTGTTTAAGAAAAGTGGTTAGTTAACAAAATTGAACTGAATTAGAACATGATTTTGTATGGAGAGTTCTGTGCTACTGTATGGCAAATCCTCCTTAACCATCCTTGGACACTGAAACCCCTCCAATCTCCTTATATTCACTACTTGTGACTTAAAAAAACACAAGGCTCATGGGAAAACTGAATAATGTGGAATGAAGTTTACAAATCTGACTTCATAGAATCATTCCCTAAATGGGAATAGTTTGTGTGTTCTGTAAATACTTTCTAGTCTCAAGGTACTTCAGAAGAACAACCCATGGAGAGAGCAGCTCAGTCCTAGCACTTTTCACTGCTCCCAGGCTGTGGGATGGGCAATGACTCAGGTCTCTCACATCCTCTTTGGAATAGAATCGCTGGCCAAGAGGCTGTAATATCCATCTGCTTCAGTTCCTAAGAAGCCTGCCAGCTCCACCAGGCCTTCCCAGAGAGGGCAAACCTTCGTCTGACACTTGCTGCGGACGCCTGCCTCCCCCCAGCTGGACACCCCTCCTTGCTGTCACTACAAAGAGTTTCTTTTGGATAATTTCACAGTCAATACTGCCATCATACTGCCCTGAAACAAGATTGCCAAATATTTTGAAAATCATGATTTGCCACTAGTGCTCATTGTGTTTAAAATGGCATTATAGATGTTTTTCTCTAAGAGTGTAGTCAAGTTGTGAGGGGGAACATATAACCTGAGAAGCCACCACAAGGACTTAGTGGTTCTTTCCTGCTTTAAGATTTTCACTTCTAGGACTGATGGCAAAGCATTATTCTCAAAAAAAGAAATCTTTCTAGGTCAGCATTTTCCTTTTTTAAATGAACTGTATATAGTTTCATTCTGAAAATATCAACATGCGCTCTTACATCTGACTGTTGATTCACGTTGCCAGGTGAGGTGCTGATAAACACACACTTGCGTCATGTTATTTTACAAAATCCTAATATGACCATATTTATTATAAGTAATGACATACCATACTGACACGAAGTTGAAACTGTAACTTGGCTATAGCAAAAAAGCAAGGCCCCGACACATATGCACCGGCCGCACACCCCTTGCCGCAGGGTCTATCCAAAGCTGAGGGTGCCAGCCCATCTGGTACAGAGCGAGGGGGAAGAAGGCTGCTCACACCTTCAGAAGCGAGGCGATCCTTTCTGCTCTGAGCCTTCTGGTAAGGGCAGCCTTAGCTGCTGGGAGCCAGCGCCCGATCCCAGCTGGTGCTTCGGGGGAGGCTGAAAGTTTGCCGTCCGGCAGAGGGACCTTTGTATCTGCTGTGTCTTTCAAGATAAAAATCAAGCGGGTTCTCTAGCGTTTTTTCTTGGCAGAGTGCTGATGTGAGAACCTTCATTCTCAAGGTTTATTTAGGGATTATAAAGATCTAATCATAGTTTGATCATGGTAATGGAAAAGTGGTTTCTCTCTTCTCAAGTGGAAGCCGAAGGATTAAAAGGTCCATGCAGGAGGGGTTAGGATTCACCCGGTATCAGCCCCATCTCACAGACGCAGGCCTGCAGACCCTGGGGAGGAACCAGAGCCCCCCAAATACCCAGACTACGCCCGCCTTCGCTGGCTCCCACCCGCGCCGCTCCCAGGGGCCCCGAGTCACGGCCGGGCAGGAAGCGCTACCGTGCCCCGGGGGGCACAGGAGGAGCAGAGCCGCGATCCCCCCTTTCCGCCCTCTCCTACCGTCCGCCGACAGAGCCATCTCGATGAGGGTCTCATTTGCTTTCTTCCCCAAGCGGTTCATGGTGGCCGCCTTTCCGCTGCTGCTGGGGAGCGGCCGTGCAGCGGAGCGGTGACTCAGGGCNGCCGTCCTCGGGGCCCAACCGGGCCGTGTCCCCGGGGGAAGAGCGGCAGGTCGAGGGATGGGCTGGCCCTGTACGAGACGATCCCAAAAATTACGCATGTGCCTGAGAGCACGGTCCATGATATGTGTGATATGGACGCAGCTGTCCCGGCTATGTCCCCTCCCAAGCTGCTTGTGCGCCCACAGGAGCAGACCGGACCTGAACGCCTCGCAATCACTGCTTGCTCAGCAATAGCTAAAGCAGCCCTCTGTTATTAAGCCTGTTCTTATCACATACCCAAAACTTAGCTGCTATGAAGAAATTTAACTCGCGAGGCTCCACCGCTGCTGTCCCTGCTCTTGGAGCTGCTACCACTGCCATGCCTCTAACAGCCCTAGCTTCTCATCGCTTCCTTCAGTCAACTGAGACAGTTTCCAACAGTCTTCGTTCAGCACATGTATTTAATATATTTTTTTGTTCATTAATATAAGGGCAGGCTTTCTTTCAAATTAACTTTTTGTATAATTATCTTTTATTACCTGAGTAACCATTTTACACACCAAACTGACAGGGAGTTTTGTTACAAGGCAACTGTAACACCCCTTTCACGACCAATAGGAATTCATGGAATTCTTAAGAAAGAGTTAATCAAGTCAGTTGACTTGATGGGCTTGTTTTCACATCTATATACAGAACTAAGCCTTTGTGGTGTATATCTGCTTCAAGAAGTATATTAATAGTCAGGAGCAAGACCTAAAAATGCGTCTGGTTGCTCTGCAAAGCCTAAAACGTTTAGTCGGGTTTTTAATGTCCCAATGCAGCATGGTGGGAACAAAGTATGGGCTTGGCGCACCAAAAGGTGCCCCGAAACAGCTTGTGACTGCATACAGTGCACCAGGTCACACGGCTCCATTTAAGAGCTGTACTTCTAAGCCTTTAATTTCCTCCTAGCACTACATATCTTGGATAAATGCTTTTATGCCCACAGAAGATGCAATTAGAGTTGCTATTCAACAAGAGACAGAAATAGAACTGCCATGGTCATTGCTCAGTTTTCCTCCTAATTACACGCTCGTGCTTCCCAGCTCCACCCAGCAGTGAACCCAACCATACCTAAAGCTAAGTACCTCAGCCAGAATGCCAAAGAACATTTTACTGACCACTGTAATTGCACAGGCTGATAGTGTGTCGAGGCACTGACTTTGTGCAAATTACACAGTGGCCTGTGGTAGGGATGGGACAGAAGGGTGCTCTTCCAGAATGAGGTATCTCTGGAGGGTCACAGGAGATCAATGCAATACCCAGCACTGAATTTTCTTGCATATTCAGAGTTGAACCAGCCATTGTCTGACTCGGTGGTTTCACAGTTTGTCCAAGTGATCTAGGACCACACTTCTTTCCAAGGGCACAGCCCTTTTTTCCCTCCCACCTTCCCGTTTCACTCTGAATAAGGAATGCTGATAAGGAATGCTTATGTCAACCTATTAAACCAAATGATCATTTTGTTGGTTTGGGTTTTTTCGGGGCTTTCAATTCCACAAATCACTTCAAGCTACAGGTAATGCCAAAATAAAGGAAGAGATGGGGAACCACACAATGGCAGGACCATTTTATTCCTAAAATCCAGTATTAATCCAGTAACCAGTTATGCCATAATATTTCTGCTTTTAGAGTTCAAACACTATTTCGAATACAGTGCATAGATAAACCAAAAAATAATAAAATATCTAGCATGCTGTGGGTAAAGGTAGCAAGCATCACCAAAATTGCTAGCAGTGAATACACTTAGTATATTCAGCGGCAAAGGGTAATCCTTTGTTTGTGCTGAAGGACAGCAGGTAGTCTGCAGCCCTTACAAAGTCTTTCCTTTCATTGATTGGCCTTTTCCAAACCATGCAACTGATTTTTAGGCCTTCATATTAAATAAAAAAAAGCCATATATATATTTAAACACAGAAAATTGGTGGGATTGGAGGACAAGATTTCAAAGATATCTCAGTGCCTATTGTTGTCTCAGGTAGATACTTCAAGGCTGTTCAAAAGAAATCCTAACTTACAACCTGAGATGCCAACTTTTGAAATTCCACTTAGAGGATTGTCTAAAACTTTTGACACTGAAGCATCTTTGAAAATATAACCCAAGTCTTAAATCATATGGAAAATGGAGCTTTTGTGTCTGTCAGTTAGATGCACTAAAAAAAAATTCATTTATCACTCCTCTGGGAAAGAATCTGATAAATATAGCCTTTGCATTTACCACTTGAGGACCTACCTGTAAGTTGTTCAAATAACTTATGCTTTCAGGATTCCCTCTGCTATGTATGTCATGTATCCATGTTACAGTCTCAGAAAGCCTTTAACAAGTTTAATATATATATTCAGAGATTTAGTAAGTTTTCAAATCAGACTGTGAACACAAGTCAGAAATGCTGAAACATGAGTTTGAAACAGAGACAGGAGCAAAAAGGGAAGTGGTGTGTCTCCTTCTCAGCCTGGTCTTCCTCTGCTGATGGCTGAATAACTCCATGGATTTCTCTGCTGTTTTGTGAGATTTCAGCACACATGGACTGCATCCCAGAAATTAATGTTGCTGCCTCCCATTTTTTCAGGAGCATGCTTTGTCAACCACTTAAAGGCTGTTGAGGATTTCTAGCTGAAGAACTAACTTATTTATTTCCCTGTCTTCAGCTCTTTAGAATGTAAGTAATATTGTAATTTGGAAAGAAATGAATCATTTGGATACCTGTAGGGCCTGATACCAAACATGCTTAGAAAGATTAAGTGGGACTTAGATGAAAGTTAGGTACCCAAATCTATCCTTATAATAGCCCAAACTGCCATTCAGTTATTTTTTGGGGGTTTGGTGGGGTTTTTTTGTTTGTTTGTGGGTATATTTTTTCTTTGTTTTGGGTTTTCTTGGAGGGTTTTTCGTTGGTTTTTTCAGGGGTGTGGTGTGGTATGGGATGCTTTTAATGAACACGGAGGACAGTTTCTGTATCCTAGTGTGTTGGTTTTGCATGGCCTAGTAGTGGGAGGGCCACAAGGGTGGCTTCTGTGAGAAGCTGCTGGAAGCTTCCACCATGTCCGGCAGGGCCAATCCCTGATGGCTCTAAAGATGGACATGCCACTGGCCAAGGTTGGGCCCATTAGAGATGATAGTAATGCCTCTAAAATGTGATAACATATTTAAGAAGAAATCAAAACAAAGTAGGGCACAGGTTTTTTTCCTAGCCAGAGAAGGGAAGGAGGTGAAAACATGAGGAAAAACAACAATAGAAACACCAAGGTCAGTGGAGAAGGAGGAGGAGGAGGTGCTCCAGGTGCCGGAGCTGAGATTCCTCTGCAGGCTGTGGTGATGACCATGGTGAAGCAGCTGTGCCCCTGCAGCCCATGGGCATCCACAGGGGATGCAGAGATTCACCCACAGCTCATTGGGGAGGTGCCCATGCCAGAGCAGGTGGATGCCTGGAGGAGGCTGTGATCCAGTGGGAGTCCTGGTGGAGGGGGCTGCTGCCAGGCTGGAGCAGCCTCTTGTTGTCAAACCACAAGAGTTTTTTGGTGGAGAATGTAGACACTGATCCTGCTGTCTCTCACAAAAAACTATTGTGGTTTGACACTAGCCAACTGCCAAGCACCCACAGCAGGAGTGGAAGCCAATAAGCCCTGTGGTTAGTATGATACGGGAGCCCCCCGGGAAGTCAGTCCCTGAAAGTTGCTCTAGGTTAGGGAGACAAAAACACTTGTTCCCAGGCCCCTTTGTTGCCTTATGTTAATACACCCCAGTTCTGTTTCCCTGGTTGGCCTGTTGGCCTCCTGCCCCTTTTCTCCCCTATATGTCCCAGACCTAGAATGTTCTCCCTCCCCTGAGGGAGGCCCTTGTTCCCCAGCCCCTCCCTCACTATTTCCCCGTTGGCTCTCATACCCTGGCCCTGCCTGTGCACCGCCCCCGTGGCCCCAAAGGATTAGTGCCTGATGCTCTCTCCGCCCCTACCTCCCCCTCTACTTAAACCTGGACCCTTGCTTGATGCTCGCCTTTGGTTCCTATCTTGGTTTATCAGCGATGAATCTGTCCACATGGAATACCATACCGGGGTTCTTCCTGTCTCTATGCTGTTGATCCATCTAAGAAGTTATCCGACATGTGTGTGTGAGTGTATTTGGTGTGTGTGGCTCCTGCTGAGTTGGAGACGCTTCAGAAGGCAGCGGTGCACGCCTCTCCCCCCACACCTGCTGCTACAGACAGGCACTCTCTCGCCCTCCCCTGCCACAGCTGGGCAGAGGAGAGAAAAACATTTAATGAAGAGTTAATGAGTTAAGGATTGGGAGAAAACACTCGAAGGGTAAAATAGGCTCATCCTAGAGGTACAAAGTGAATTTATCCTTAACAAAATCAGAGGAGGATAATGAGAAGTAAAATAAGCCCTTAAAAACACCTCTTTCCCCCCAACCCCTCCCTCCTTTCCGCTGACAGTGCAGGGAGACAGGGAGTGGGGTTTTGGTCAATTCGTCAGCTGAGATCTGCTCAGGGAGAGGAGTCCTTCCCTCATGAGACCGTGGGTCCCTTCCCATGGGAGGCAGTTCTCCATGAACTTCTCCAACATGGCTCTAATCTCCAGGGCAAACAGTCCTCCCAAAACTGCTGTGGTGTGGGTCACTCTCCCACAGGCAAACAGTCCTCCAGGGACAGGCTGCTCCAGCCTGGGAGCAGGGGCCCTCTCTCCATCAGGTCTCCACTGGATCACAGCCTCCTCCAGGCATCCACCTGCTCTGGCGTGGCCACCTCCCCAATGAGCTGTGGGTGAATCTCTGCATCCCCTGTGGATCCCCATGGGCTGCAGGGGCACAGCTGCTTCACCATGGTCATCACCA
>VZTN01002742.1:0-27810 GCA_013400515.1 Erpornis zantholeuca | reverse complement strand
GTCATCACCATGGCCTGCAGAGTAATCTCGGCTCTGGCACCTGGAGCCCCTCCTCCCCCTCCTTCTCCACTGACCTTGGTGTTTCTATTGTTGTTTTCCCTCACATGTTTTCACCTCCTCTTCTTCTCTAGATTGAATTCAAACTGCAACACTTTGTGTTTATTTTTTTCTTAAATATGTTATCACAGAGGCATTCCCATCATCCCTAATTGGGCCAGCAGCATGTCCATCTTCAGAGCCATCAGAGATTGGCTCTGCCGGACATGGTGGAAACTTCCAGCAGCTTCTCACAGAAGCCACCCCTGTGGCCCTCCTGCTACAAAAAACCAGGCTTTGCAAAACTAATACACCTAGGCAATAACATCAGTTAACGTATTGACATGTCTGAAGTGTGGGAGATCACTGGACAGCTATGAGTAAAGGCGATCAGCCTCTCTGATACCAGGCTGCCACACCAGCCACTGGGCTGCCGTAGGTGTGGGGAGGAAGCAGCCAAAAGGCAAGAAACAGGGATGGATGAGGTACCGTGTGCTCACCTGTGGAGGTTGCCACTACAAAGCAAAGAATGTAATTGCCAGTCGAAAGAGAAAGCCCAAGGGAGATCGCAGCTTGTCAGTGTTTCAGTCTGTGCTCCGCAAACTCTTCCTGCACATTACTCAGTGGCTATTTGAGATCTGACTCTTTCTTCCCATTACACACGGGTCCTCAGGGAAACCCAGCTGTTTGAACACCATGGTCAGGGGCTCAGAAACACAGCAAGGCTTGCTGATGGGCATGGGAATTTGTGCATTGAGAGACAGCTGATCCTTTGTGCCTGCTACCGCACAGCCCCAAAGCCATCAGGAAACGGAAAGGGAGTGTCATAAAGAGCTGGGAGGCGGCAGAGTGCCAACACTTCTCAAAGGAAGTAAAAAGTTTTACAAATATGCTAAAGTTTATTAGTCATTAGTCACCGCATTTTTTTCTACGTCAGCTTTTCAGTCAGTTGTAATTGCAGAATGCAGTGCAGACAGCCATAAACATCTATAGTGTCTAAACAAACAGATGACTTTACAGATACGTGGGGTTTTTTTGACCAGAGTTACTACACATTGGCAATAGCAGAACTAAACCCGAGTACTCGGTTTGCACTGTCCCTAGGCCAAGGAAAGCGCCCGGGCGTGGTCCCGGTTCAGCCGAGCCGTGCTGACCGCAAAGGCTGGGACGCGGGCACCGCTGTGTGCTCGCTGTGTGAGCAGCAGCGGCTCGGAGGGAGCTGCTGGAGACCGAGGAAACCTGAACGGCAGCCTGTATCCCCTTCAGGGAACGGACATTTCAGTTCTGTAACACTCCCTTAACTGGATTGCCCGGTTTACAGCTGCCATCAAAGCCTTCTTAAAGCGATAATTCAAACCCCCTTCCCCCCCCCGCCCAACAAACCGAAACCAAACAACCCTCCCCAAAAAAACCTCACAACAGCAACAAAAAACCCCTGACCAAAGAAAAAACCACAAACAAACCACCCCAACCCCCAAAACCAAATCACACCCCCCCCCAAAAAAAACAAAAACCAAAAACCAAACAAACTCAAAACAAGAAAACCACCAACCCTACAAAAAAAAATTGCTTTGATGTGTTTTGGGGAGTAGAGAGAATGAATCTCTTTCTTGCTGGTAGAGAGAGTCTTAAGGATGGCTGAATATGTACAAAATCTGTTCCCTAACAAACTGTGACGCTTGATACTTTGCTCTTGTCATGTTGCCATGGATATAGTTCCATGATTTGGCTAAACTCCTAAACTACAAAAGTGAAGTTCAGTGTTTTAATTGTGATGGGTCGTGCACTGATAGATACACTCACAGAACAGACTACCGAATAGGGTAGGGTTGGGAAAAGGCCACTCCATCAGTTCTGGCACTTAAATGACAATGTTAAGATAAGGAATTGCATCATCTTAGTAAATTCCTGTGTTCTTCTAGTGAAATCATGAATATTTTCTCTTGTCCTTTTATAGTCAATTTGGTTTCTCAGGGCTTATTGCCCTCTGGTGGTGATAGTCTTTTCTCCTATGACAAAAAGGGTGCTGACACCTCATGCTTCATTTTGGTTTTTATCTGTTGTCTGTTGATTATCCCAACGTGATAAATAGATAAAATAAAGTCAAATTACATTATTTTTTTAACACAGAGGATTGTAGAGTGAGTAAATGAGGCCAATATGCGGAAGACAGAGCACTGAAATGATGCAGGGAGCTCAGCAGCTTTAGCAAAAACATTAACAAAATCAGTTCCATTTAGTGTACAGTAATCACATTAGACAGTAAAGCAGAACTGAATGATAAAGATTCCATGTGTAAAGTACAAGAGAACAAGAAACCTGCAGTTACATATGAGATACACACCAAGATCATCACAAGTAAATTTTTATTAACAACAATTTATTGTACACAGCTTTTAATGACTTGTACCTCTCTCATAAATGCCCATTTTAAACTGTCCATGATTACATATTTTATTATAAAGTGTATTAAATGATATAAAGAGATCAGCTCTTTTGTAAAAAAATCTAGAAAAAGGTAAACCCTTCAGTATGCATATTAGTAAGTTACTATTTGCAGTATTCAAGCACAACTTATGTAGCTAGCAGTCTGGTGATAGTAATAGAAATAATGGTAGAAGTGACTGTCTGTTCACAAGGACAGTACTTAGTGACCCTGTTCTGCTCTGCTGTTTATAATATTCTCCATGAGGAGATGATAGTTATAGCAATTGTTATAATATGAGCTTTAAGAAAATATTTCACATTTGCTGTTATAAATGACTCTAAATTCTGTATATTTGATAGACCTATATTTGGTTTTCAAAGCTTCCATTCATTGCAGCGCACATATATAGCATCCTATAAACAACTTAAATGAAGGAAGCATCCTTTCCATGTTGGCTTCTTGGGTATCAAATTATCATGCTATGTATCTCTTTTCAAGTTCATCTTCTTGAGCAGACTCTGAAGTTTAGCTCCAATGCCTTGGCTGACTGTCACGTGGCTTCCAATTTTGACTTTTTTTTTCATCGGTCCCATTCTCCTTGTCCCATGCAAAAGCAGAGAGATGAAGCTGCAAAGGCCTCTATCTTACAGAGTGGTCTAGGCATAGGTTTACAGGTAGCACTTCTAGTCAGAAGTTAGTGGAGAGAGATGGGCCAGGAAAAAAAAGGTCAATTTTCTATGGAGATTAGCTACAAGGAGAAAAATAACATTTCTAAGAGCAAGCAAGATGAAGGTGTGTAGGGCTGTCTGTCTCAGGGAAGCCTGTGGGATGGTCTTAGGGAAAAAGGAAAGTGACTAAGACATTTCTGCAATAACCAGCCCTACCCAAGCACACAGGTTTTCCCAGCTTCTTGGGGCTGTACACTGGCTGATACCATCTCACAACACAGCTGCATGCTTCAAGAGGCTGTTGTCTGGCCTGTGCTGGCCTGTACCCCAGTGGGTATCGAAATGCTGATATATGCTGGAAGGCAGCACAGGAGGTAAATTAAATAGTGGATGATGTCAGCCTTGATCCAGTACTACTCAATACAGTCTTGTTTCTAGTTATAAGAAAACTGAGGAGTGGCAGCTCTTGGTTGTCACAATTGAGTCTCAGGTTTGGGCCAGAATGATTCCATTCTCAGAATCATTAGAAGGCAAAGATCTGTTTATTAAAGAACGCAAATGCTTATATATAGCACTGCTAGAAGCAGCGCAAAGGACAGTTACTGTTAGTTAAAAGAACAAACACCTCTTGAAAAGCAACTCAGTGCAAAACAACTCTTCAAAACATTAGTAACAAACAGCAAGTGTAAGTTATTTTCCAAGATTGTTTACCATTATTTCTGTCTGGGAAAACTATCTTTCTCACAGGCTCTGGCTGCAATGATTCTTGAAAATCCCTTTTTGACCAGGATGTCAACATCCATACTTGCAGCTCTTCAGTTTCCTTCTTGTTTTCAGGATTTCTCCATGCAACTGTGTGAGGTACAATGACTGTGTGGTCTCCACCCTTTCCCCAGTCCCTAGCCATAGTTGATCCCTATCCCAGATCCTGTCTGAGTAATGCAGCACTTATTTCCCCACCCAGGGGAACCCTTGTCAGGGCTGCCCCAGCTGGCCTGTCCATCCTGTACACAGCTCAGCCTCGGCATACAGGTCAGTTGTGTGAGCTCTGCCAACATGGTAAGTATCCAGGAGCAGCAGGAGCCATGAAACACACAAGCACCCTCAGCCATATCAAATAGAATTGTAAGTACTGAGCAAAAAGTAAGGTGACAAAAAAAAAATCAGTACTTTAAGATCAGAAGTATGAATAGTAGGATGAAATCAATGTAATCTAATAATTTATGTACACATTCTAAACAGAAAAAAGCAGAGTCTGTGAGGAACAGAGTGAAAAAGAATAGAAGCAATAAATTTAAAAAATGCAATATTAAATTAAAATGTTTATTGGCTGGGAAATACATTAAAAATTTCAGGGGAATACCTAAAAGCCCACAAAATGCAAGGCGATTCATCTCCTTTCAAAGAGGCCTACCAGTGCCATCAATAAAATTTCTTTTTTTGCTGTTTACATCTGTCTTCAGGTAGGAAAGCCAAAGTGTAACACAAATAGGCCAGCACATCATTCTGTAATATCTGTAGAGCAAATTTGGCATTTGAACATTTTTTCAGTGGCTACCTCTCAGAATCTTAATTCTCCTTTCCTGTCAATTGGCTGAATACATTACAGGAACTATGCAAATCTCTTTTCTTTAGATCATTGCTACTGTCCATAATACAATTCTTCTCAGGAATTGTAAATTGTATTGTCTGGCAGAAGACAAACTAGTTGGACCTTCTAACTATTCCTTCTTGTATATCCATTCAAGTGCATAATGGATGAGGAAGAGTTTCATTTGCCATTTTTTGTTTCTCTCATTTTAAAAGTTCTACTGTTTCACACCAGTTCAAATGTGACAAGAGGCAAAAAGATACCATGGTAGGTAACTACCTATAGTATAGGTAACGATACTAATTGTATAATTTCTGAAATTGTGAAATCCTCGAGTTTTACTGTGTTAATTGTTGAAGATTTTTCCTAATTGTTGAATTTATTACTTACCCTATAGTTTTGGATTGTTTCCTTTGGGTTATATCTTCATGTAAGTCAGTCTGCTAAAGTAGCTGGTATTGGTGTACTTGTCAATTGCTTGAGATTACTGGGCTTATCCTTATCTTCAAACATTAAAGATGAACAGACAGGTACTTGTTAATAGCCCAATGTATTGTAAAGGAGAGAAAGTGGTATTTGTGTAATCTGGTACACAAACTGTGGTACTGCAAGTATGTTAGCAGGTCTGTTTTTCCAGAACTTCTGTTGGGTTTTTTCCTAAGATAGGCCTTTAAGTCTAGAATAACTTCTCATTTTCTTGGATCAAAACTCAGTTTTCTCACTGTTCTCAGTTTCTCAGAGACAGAGTCTGGGCTTCACAATTTTAAACTGTACATGGGTCAAGAAATGAGCTAGTATAAAACAGCACTTTTTTGGCTGGGCTGTTAAAACCAGTCAATTGCACAAGGAGTCTGTGATCATATTTTCATTCGTGCTCTTGCATGGGTTACTGAGGAAGCTACAGCATCAAGATTTGCTTATGTAGTGGGCTGATTCTGGCTCTGAATTCTCTCATCTCCTGGCCCATCTGTTCCAAAGGGTGCATTAGAGGAGTCAATGTGACATTACATAGGAGGGATAACACCGGCTTTCCTGAATCATTCCTACATTAATTAAGGCAAATGATGCTACTTCATTTTTCATTTCTGAGCGTGTCTGTGGGTTTTCATAAAAGTCTTGAATTATATGAGTATTCAAGGCAATTTACATTTTGATTTCCAAGTGATCTTTGGAAATAGAAGCAAAGCCTTGTGTCTCTTAGTGTCTCTAAGTACAATAGTTCTTAGCCCATTTTTTCCTGATGTTCCCCTAAAACTTGTCTGACTCAAGTTAATGGATTAGGCTTATTTAATCTCTTCTCTA
Organism: Erpornis zantholeuca; assembly: GCA_013400515.1. Taxonomy (NCBI): domain Eukaryota; kingdom Metazoa; phylum Chordata; class Aves; order Passeriformes; family Timaliidae; genus Erpornis; species Erpornis zantholeuca. The sequence continues at coordinate 21,785 of VZTN01002742.1, read as the reverse complement.
AAACTTTAAAGGAAAAGTTTCATAAAAATTGACCTTTCAGTAATAAGTCTGTGGCTTCTGATGTGATTTAATTTTCCTGAGTCTGACACATTGAGAACTAAAATGGAATGACGTTTTTTAGAACTGTCAGTAATTGCTGCTGTTATTAATCATTAGCAAGTGAGGCACCATTGAATCAGCTAACTTTGCCTTGGCCTGCCTAATTTTGCCTTTTTTTCTTCATTTCCTTTGTACTTCCTCAAAGTAATGAAGTTCGTAAGCTTCATCCCTCCATTTCTATTTGTAAAATTGATATCCTTCCCACACATTTCCTGTCATGCCCAAATGAAAGCTGAAACAGGCAGAGCATTTCTTTTTACCTTGTATTTATGAACATCCATGTTATTTTAAATTAATATTTCTGACTGTGTTTTAGTATCTCCATACTACAGCCCTTAATAAATGCTAATGGTCTGTGAGTCCATCATTGATTTTCTATCTGCATGCCCCAGAATTTACGTTTAAAATCTTTTATTCTTCTTCTGCTATAATGCTTTTTACAGACATCTGATAATCTTTGTTCTGAATTCATTTTCAAGATCCTGCTATGCTGCTAGACTGGGGCTCATTTTCTCTAATACAGTGCAACTGCATGTGTTTTCAGTGTCAACAGCAGTTGCAGCACATGCTTTAATCAATCTTTCTTAACACTGATCCTTTTAGCAGTCTTATCAGACAATGGAGAATTTATTAGTAGTATTATTAGTAGTATTCTTTTAATATGGTACATCTTACTAAATCATACAAGAGAGCTTCCTCCTCCAAAGATCAGCAACTTTAATACAGTCCTTTCCTGAAGCATGGTCAGTGTCCTATGCTGCTTCATGGGCACTTTTTTTACATTTTCAGAAACCCATTTCACATGTCTCCTGTATTGTTCCACTAATTTTTTTCTTGTTGGTGTCGTTCATTGTTTTTATAGCTTGGAATTTTGTAATTCTTTTTATTGCTTTTCTCTCACAAGAAAATCTTAACATACAGTTATGTTCCTCACTCTGGTAATGTGGTGCTTCAAGTGCAGTGACCATGACTGCATGGTGTGTGAGCAGCTGGATTTGAAACTTTACCAGTGTGGATTCCTAACACTGACTGGTTTTAAAACAGATAAAAAACAAGGCCCAGACAGGGATAGGATAAGCATTGTCATCAGCTACTCTTCCAGAACAGTTCCCCTTGTCAATACTCATAATTAATTTGATTGAAACAGTCCAGTGATAATCTATAAATTCAAGTTTCAATGATAAAATTATTAACAACAGGAATATTGCTCTGTGTTTTCACACTATACACCTCAGCAGTTACTTATCTATCAGGCAAGGACTATGTCAGGAAGTAAGGTCTGGGGTGAGTTGTATGAAAAATGTGCAGAGACTGTCCTCAGTTCTATTCCATGTTGTGAACTTTGCCAAGTGAGCTTGGCTTTGTGCAACAAATTATTTCCAGTGATACATTTCAAGATGCTATCAATTTGCCAGTGAAATAAGTTGGTTCAGCAGGGTGTAGACGTATCTGAGCCAAATCCAAACAAATGGCTTGGCTAGGGCCCTGTTTTGCTGTTTCAAAATGCAAAATAACCAGCAGGAACCATGAAGAGGAAGGGGATCACAATTGCCTTAATGTTACTGTCCATAATAGTGCTGTATTTAACTCCTGTTAGAGTAACCTGATCTTAACTTAGTTTGTCTTTCCTACCTACATTTGTAGCTTCTTATCCTAAAACCTGAACTACATCATGAACAATTTAATGTCACCCAGATATAAAAACCTAACCTATTCTCCTGCTAATTCTTTTCTAATTTTTCACTCTTGTGAATTCAAAAAGCACTGCTTTGATGTGGTCTAGTCAGCCTTGGTCTTTAGCAGCTTTGCTTCTAGACTGCTTTCCAGCTGTCCTGCTGTGTTGTCGACATGACCAGCAGTAACAGTTTTGTTCTGATGGCAAGGGGCTTATATGAAAATATCTTCCAGTACAGAGCCTGAACAAGATTTAAATACCAGGTCTGGCAGGGTAGTGATTCTTATATGTGATGGGCTTGTTATCTGGGGTTTGTTAACGTATACGTCTAAAATACACATTTAGATGTTGAAAGTGTACTTGGAACAAGGAAAAGTGACAGGAAAGACAGACTAAAAAACAAGATATTATCCAAAAAATTCCTTTAATTGAGACTTTTTTTCCTTAATTGTTTTTCCCAATATTTCAGAATCAGAATGAAGGTGTTTTCCTCTCTGTATGTAAAAATGTGACCTGAGAAAAACAAATTCTCTCTCTACTTTCCTTCACATTTTACAGGTTTTATTTTCTTCATTTTCTGTTACAGTCTCACACATCTACATGGCGTGATATTATCTATAATCTGAATAATAATTCATGTAGGTTTGCTACCATATCATGTACAGTGTTTTATGTCAGTGTCTCCCAAACATTTTTTTACCAAGAATTCCTCTGGCACATAACTTCCCAGAGCCTTCTTCACCTCTGTTCTCTCTTCTCATCCCTCTAGTGCTTCCTAGCTCTTCTTATGCACCTGCAGATCCCTTCCTTTTCCACTGATAACACCCTTCCTTCCATTCCTCCCGTAACGGGCCTTCCTTCCTACCCTTGTGTTTGTTTATCGCTCCCTTCCAAGCCAGCTCAATATATATTTTCCTCTTCATGGAATTTCGATGCTCTTCTGTTAAGAAGGAGATGAGGGCATGGTAACAATAAAGGGATTTTCCTGCTTCTGGCCTTCTGCTTTTCCTGCAGAACCACATATTCTCCCTTTTCCATCCTAACAAAACTAGATTTCCTGCTTTCTGAAACTGAGTTTGATGGTTCAGAGGATAAGCACTGTCACAACAATCTCCTGGTATCCAGCATTTACCCCTGGGGAGCAGGAAGTATTTTATGTCACCTTTGAATGCAGCCCTGTCTCTTTGCCTTCAAGTATTTGAAATTTAACATTTGAATATATAAAATGTTTCAGCATCAGACTGCTGTAGGTTGTTGCTGATCCTGTCATCCTTCGGTCCCAGCATTGTCCCTTTGGAAGTATCATGGTATCATTCAGCAGGAAAAAATATTTATCCTCTTGAATCTAATGGTGGTGTAAATTCTATGGACCTAATCCTAAAATGTTTGCCCATTTGCCCATTTTCAGACAAAATTTGCACTGAAGTTAATGGCTCAAGATTTTTTGTTACTGTTATAATGCCATTGAAAAAGAGAAAAAACTTGTCAGAAGCATTTATTTTTCGATAGCAATGCATTTCTTTCTTAGATGAGGAGAATCAGTTGGAAAACAAATATAATTGAGAAGATCTTTAGGCATTACAGGCATTACACAATGAATAGAGATACTTTTCTGTAAGGGTTTGATATCATGAAATCAAATATGAAATAATTTTCATTTCTTTTAATTTAGCTTCTGACATCTCCCAGAGATTTTGTCTTGGGTTTAAAAAGCACAAAGAAGAATACTGTCCTCAGAAGAAGATGCTGTCCTATGTAATTTCTTTTTTCTTTGGTTGCAATCAATCATTCTTTCAGTGATGCTCATCTTAGGTGCTGCTCCTTGGCTGCAGGATACTTCTTGCCGTATGATACCCATGGCTGCAGCTCACCATAAAATGATCATCCAATTTGCTAGGTTCAGTCATCTGTGGATAGGGTCTGGAACATGGTATTTTGCTTTGATTTAATGTGAAGAAGTGTGTTCTTCCTTTCCTCCATTGTTAAATGCTTTCAAGAAGTATTTGTGCCTTGTTGCTGGCTCTCCCAGCACACAGCAGTGTGGAAGGGATGGAGTTGCACAGCAGTACTTCATGGAGCTCCCTTGAATTGCTCCTCCTGGACACAGATTAGTTAGAAAGATGCACAATGATCTTCATTTGGGGAATACCCAGGAATATTTTTTGTGTGTGTTTTGTCCATCATTTAGACATTCACAGTCACTGACTTTTCTTGATTCAGACCTGAAATAACAGACATATCATTCAAACTGAGAACTCAACTGTATTTTCAAGAGCTGATGTTAATAATTTGGAGTTGATTCTTTTAACAAGAAGTTTGCTATTCTTGAGACTTTTTTGTTCTGTAAGAATGATTACTTCTATTCTGACCAAAGCAAGAGAGAATTGGCACAAGGTTAATTATGTAAGGCAATGACAAGGATATTAACCTGGCAACAGAGAAATGCCAGACCAGCAGAAATGAGTTAGAATATCTTCTATTGGAGATACTGGAAATATATGGAATCTCTTGCTATTAAACATGTTTTGTTCTACAACAGAATCAAGATTAAGGAAAGTGACTCTAATCCACCGGTGTGGGCATCCATCTGGTATTTTGGAAAACCAACTGTGTTTTTCAGCCCCACAGGCATAAAGGTTTCTGTTAGAATGGCAGGAGTGAATTATGGATGACTACAGCACACTACGGAAAATTACATTAGCATATGTAACACAAAGAGGGTTAAGTATAATTACAGTAGCTGTACACAGCAAAGTGTGGATGAGTAAAACAACAGTGAGACAAATGCTATTCCTGCTGAATAACCTTTGTGTGCTTGGAGAAAGAGATTCCAGTCTTCCTTTGGTTTGTTTAATGTGAATATTCTCCTGGCATACTTTTTTGCCAAAGCCTAGTATGTAGCACAGATGTGGGGTTAATGATCAATTCACATTAAGACACATTAGATGAGATCTAGGATTCAACAATTCAGATTTGATATGCCCTGAAATTCTTACAGACTGCATAGGAACACTTTGCTTCTTTCACATTGTAATATATTAGGTTTTCCGTGGTTGCAGGTTGGAATAGTGGAGATGATCAATGAGGTTGTCACAACTATATGTTTGTCAGGGAATTAGGGAGTGGAAAATAAATGCATGAGAACTGGGAATTTTTGGAACCATAGCAGAAAAATATCTTAGTGGAGTTCTCAGTCTAGAATATGTATAGGTGCTGCCCTGCCTGCAGAGAGAGTTTCATATGAAATTGAAATAACTCTTTTTGAGGCTTTTATTTAGGACATATTTAAGGCCTTTTAAAAAAATCTTCAGCTTTTAGTTTAAGCTTCAGATAAGATGATTGCAAGCACCTCTGAGTACATAATGTCCCTCCACTACCCGTTTCTTGGTGTAGCAGGAGAATTCACCAATACTTTCTTTGGAAAGGGAAAGCCATTTTGTCAGCAGCAATACAACTTTTGACTGCTGACATAAACTAAATGAGAGACTTAGGGGTTATGGCAATTAGCAAATGCTGCTGCTGATGTAATCCCGTAAAACTTGATGCACTTCTGCTTTTCTAAAATTTCTGTTTATCGGCATATTAAAGGAAGCTGATGTCTATACATAGCTATATAAATGCTCTAGTGTCTGGGTAAGTCATTAAACTTATGATCTTTCCCGTCTCCATTGTCCTAAACTCTGTTTTTTTCAGTAAAAAATAGATTCAGTCTTATCAGTGCTTAACCTTGTGTTTTCTTACTTGTTATCTAGCCTTGTTTTTTGTATTTTAATACCAAGACTACCTCTTGGATTGGATAACTACCCCTGTGTTTGTATTTGCCAGAATGGTTCTATTCTTTCTACATCCTGCTTATACAGGAATGTTCCCTGGTTTCTTTGTGCTGGAAGGTTATTCATGAGCTTAAAGGTGATAGAAATCTTCCTTTTCATCTTTCCTTCTCTCCTCACCTCATAGCCACTGTGATATATTAGTGGCGTGATTGTGTGAATATCAAGTGTAGAAGTTGTGGGGTTCAGCCCTAGTGCTTCCTTCTCAGAGTAATCCAGCTGTACATAGTAATCTTGCTGAAATAATTGCTTACTGGAGCGAGAGCTATGTGTGGTGTAGGGCTCTAGGTTCTGTCACAGCTCTACACTTACTATTCATTCTATAAATTAATCTGCTATATTCTTTTAACAATGGAAACTAAATGCATAATGCTAAAATCAAATCAATGTCATCCAGATCAGTCACCAGGGGTTTCCTGATCTCTTTCTATCAAGGCTTTTGTTATTCAGACATTCCCTACAAGCTGTCAAATTGTCCTACTCAATAGCAACCAACAAAGTAAGCACCCCTTAAATATTTCCCCGGGGAATCTTTTTAAATTGAACAGGGAGTAATATATCTTGTAGTGTCAATAATGCTGAAAATGTTAATTTGGTTGATTCTGCTATGTGCCTTCTCTAGTGATATTCCAAATGCTGTTCTGGGAAGATGACTGCTACTTGAACTCACTCTGTTGCTCTCTACTTGCAGCACCAGTCTCAAATCTGTGGCAAGGGCTGTCTGAAATAGGCTGTATAACAGAAGAGTATTCTGGTGATGTGATTGCTTTCTCAACCTTTTAAATCTAACTACTGATAGTGGTGCTCTTAAATTAAAATCAGATGGCAAGGATGAATGTGCTGATAAGATGTTCTCAGATGGCTAACTGATAGAGTCCCTACATGCAGCAGAAATGCGTCCATCTGCAATTAATAGCATGAGTCTGATTTACTATACTACCCAAAGCTGGTTTAACACTAGTATCAATGTTGTAATTTTTCTTTATTATATAAAGTGGGTAGAAAATAATTTTGCGATGCAAATTTAGTCTATTAAGGGTATTTCTGTGAATAAATTATACTAGATGTTCTTTTAATTCTTGTTAGCACAGTTTTTTTTCCACAGATGTCATTTTTGGGCATTAGACAATTTTTATTTTTTCTCCTACTGTTATGAAAGAAGAACTGCAAGTACTAAGATTAAACATTTTGGGAAATTTGTTCTGTTCTTTTTGTAATAAGGGAAAGCAGTCCTGCCAAAATTCAGACCTTCCAGTGACTTAAATATTTGTTTTACTGTATTATTTCATAGGTACTTGATATCATCCTAAATAAACTAATTAAGGGACAATTTTTGAACTCCCAATCGCATAGTTATACCCTATAATCATGCTTTTATTTGCTAATTTTTAAAAAAAATTGTATCTGCAGTGGAAACAAACTGACAGCTTTATGTGTGACTACTAAAATATGTTTTGGATATAAAGTTGTGGATGAGATAACAAATGCTAAAAAGTTCTGATTACAAGATGTTCATTTTTGGGTTTGGTTGGGCACCAGAGCAGCCTAGAAATAGGTCATTTTTTCACAGTGAGGGTGGTGAAACACTGGCACAGGTTGTGCAGAGGAGTTGTGGATGCTTCATCCCTGGAAGTGCTCAAGGCGAGGTTGAATGGGGCTAGGATCAACCTGGTCTAGTGGAAGGTGTCCCTGCCCATGGCAGGGGGTTAGAATGAGAGGAGTGTGAGGAGTTTTAAGGTCCCATGCAACCCAAGCTATTGTATGATTCTATGTCCCAGCCCGGCCTCAGCCCATCCCCATCCCCACGGAGGTGCCCGATGCCCACGGCTAGGGCTGCCCCAGTGCCCTGCCCTTGGCTGGGATGGTAGGATTGGGCCAGCTGCCAAGGATCCCCATTGGGCATCCCGGCCATAGCAATGCAGACAGAACAGGTGTTACTTAACTCCTCTCCTTGCAAGCAAAACACTCGAGCAAGGAAACAGCATTTGCAGGAGTGTGGGTGGGCGTGGTGCTGACCCAGCTGTCCCGTGGCTGGGCGAACACTTGTGGCTGGCACTGGCACCTGTGGTCATGCACGTGGGATGGACACGCTGCTCTGGGAGCCGCTGGAAAACACACAGTGGGCACAGACATAGAAAAGTGTGCATAGGTGTCGTGGTGTAACTCTAGCCGGCAACAAAGTACCACAGAGCTCTCACTCACTCCTCCCCCCAACCCCGCTGGAATGAGCAGAATTAGGAAAAAAAAGAGTGAAACCTGTGGGTTCACTTTAATAACTGAAACAAGGTAAAATGTAATGTATAATGTGATAATAATAATAATAGTAAAAATAGTTATTAAAGGGGGATGGGGAGAGACAGACAAAAATGAAGGAAAACAAAAATATAAACAAACAAAAATATAAACAAAAATAACGTTACTCACCACCTGCTGATCGATGCCAAACCCCTCCCCAAATCACAATCAGCCCCACTTCCAGGTAATTTCCCAGTTTACATAGTGAGCATGATGTGAAATATCCCCTTGGCCTGTTCGGGTCAGCTGTCCTGGCTAGAGGATTCCCCGAGAAGTCCTTGTCTTACATTAGGCCCTACTTAGCAACAATCAAAACATCTGTGGGTTATTCGCATTATCCTCATACTGAATCCAAAACACAGCCGTCTACAGGTACTAGGAAGAAAATGTAGNGATAATAATAATAATAGTAAAAATAGTTATTAAAGGGGGATGGGGAGAGACAGACAAAAATGAAGGAAAACAAAAATATAAACAAACAAAAATATAAACAAAAATAACGTTACTCACCACCTGCTGATCGATGCCAAACCCCTCCCCAAATCACAATCAGCCCCACTTCCAGGTAATTTCCCAGTTTACATAGTGAGCATGATGTGAAATATCCCCTTGGCCTGTTCGGGTCAGCTGTCCTGGCTAGAGGATTCCCCGAGAAGTCCTTGACTTACATTAGGCCCTACTTAGCAACAATCAAAACATCTGTGTGTTATTAGCATTATCCTCATACTGAATCCAAAACACAGCCGTCTACAGGTACTAGGAAGAAAATTTAGTCTATCCNGGCATTCCTGTGGGGCACCGTCCTGCCTGGGACACCGTGAGAGGGCTGTTCCTGTGGGGCACGGTCCTGCCTGGGACACTGTGATGGAGCTGTTCCTGTGGGGCACGGTCCTGCCTGGGACACTGTGATGGGGCTGTTCCTGTGGGGCACGGTCACGGTCCTGTCTGGGACACCGTGAGGGGGCTGTGCCTGTGCGGCACGGTCCTGTCTGGGACACCATGAGGGTGGCGTTCCTGTGGGGCACCGTCCTGCCTGGGACACCGTGAGGGGGCTGTGCCTGTGTGGCACGGTCCTGCCTGGGACACGCCGAGGGCAAGCATCCCTGTGGGGCACTGTCCCTGGGACACCATTGTGGGGGAGCGTTCCTATGGGACATGTCCAGCTTGGGCTGCCACTGCCACGGAGTCCTTCAGCTTGGAAAGTCCCCTGAAATCCAGTCCAGCCATTAGCCTGGTAAATACCTCCAGGGTTGGTGACTCCACTACTTCCCTGGGCAGTCTGTGCCAGTGCTTCACAACAGTTTCTGAGAATTTTTTTTCCTCATTAAATACCCTTTGCAGGGTAAAACTAAACACTCCTTTTTGGTTTAAGATATTTTAAAGGCCTGAGGTGGCTCAAGGATGATGAATAATTCTAATACAAACCCTTTAATCCTGTCATATTTCTCAGATGAGAAGGGAGATGGTTCTACCCAAACAGTGAACACTGATCATCATTTATGGAGCAGGTGCTGTTTCCAGGAGAGCTGTGAGCAGTGCTGATGGTGGTTTTGGTTATTTGTACTTGCACCAGGGAATGCCAACACCTTGGCTGTGAGGTGAGATTGCCTTGTGCTTAGTGTGACATAATAAACAGCCGTCTGAGAGGGACTTGAGGGTGCTGGTGGATGAGAGGCTGGACATGACCACCCATCTGCCCTTGCAGCCCCAAAAGCCAGCCATGCCCTGGGCTGCATCCAAAGCAGTGTGGGCAGCAGGGTGAAGGAGGGGATTCTCCTCATCTACCCAGCTCATGACCTGAAGTGCTGCATCCAGCTCTGGGATGAGGGTCACAAGGCTTGAAACGTCCAGCTTCTTTTGTTTAAGTAAATATAAAAATAAGTAAAACATATGAAGGCTTCCTTTTCAAATACTTTATGGCCAGGAATACAGGCCTACATCATTGGTTCCAGCTATCTGTTGTCACTGCAGGTTTGTTTCATCATTCCTTTTCTAAGGTTATCGTGATTGCTACATGCTGGCAGAAATCTTTTACAGGTGTGGCAAAGGCCAAAAGAGGGAAAAATTCTACAGCAGTATCCTTGACAAGAAAGTTCCATATATAGCAAAGGAGAGGTTTAGGTTTCTGCTTAATTTTTCCTGTGTTAACTATAAATGAAACCAGCTTTAGTTGGGATTGCTTTTCATTACAGGCATTGTAGTGCAATGCTCTGCCTTGTGCACAAAGGGTATCCACAGAATTATTCATCAATAATCAAATATCAGCAACACCTTGTGGGAAAGAATTTCTTAATTTTCTGGTAGCATGATGCTACAGAAGACTTTCTGTTTATCTCCTTGCCATGAAATCACCAGTCTGAGATCATGATCAATTTCTGTTACCCCAACCTTCAGCCTTTCATCTGAGACAGAAAAACTTTCATGTGACTTTCACCGAGTGATTTTCTGCAAATAAATTAATGTGATGCCTGCTAATATAGACCATGGCAAAGAACCATGGTTAGTTTTCCTGCCATTGTATGAGCTTGATATACATTAGGGGAATAAAACAATAAAAGGAACCATACGTGTGCATGGACTCTTGTACTGTACTTGATTATTTTTTAACCCTCCATTTTAATCCTATCTGAGCATTTCCCAGATGTCAAAATATATTTACTCTTGTAATGCACATAGTTTTCTCTTGGTTTTGGTTCTGTGGGAGAGTTTTCTCAAAGTATTGTTGGTTCATTTTTCAGAAATCCTGCTGTGTATTTCAAAGAATTATGTCCAGTATTCCTTTACCTGGTTCATCAGCAGCCTCAAATATTGTAACAGCAAAGATTACATACTCTCATCAGGGAAAGCAAGCACAGGCAAGCACTTAACAAAAAGGCCACAAATATCATAAAATTCCAACACTGCAACAGCTCATTGATTTAAAATACACTATTGACAACCATTTCTTCCCCTCTCCCCCCTCCCTGCCTTGCTGTCACGAGTATTCTTCAACCACATTTATTTAGAAGTGTAAATTCCCATACTGTGGGTGTTTTTTCCCCTCAAGTAACTTAGTGCTTTGAGTGATCCTGTTGAGTTTGCAAACATTGTATCCTAAATATCCATCTTCCAAATTCAGGTTAGTATTGACTATATAACTAAATATAACTATACCAGAATACTGGTATTAGTTTATCACAGTGTATGTGTGATAAATATATGTGTAGGTTACATGAGTACAGTTCTTTTAGACAAGGTATCAGATACTGTCTGGAAACAAAATAAGATTTCATAGAACCAGGTTGGTTTCTGTGAGCCAATGTATTACTGTCATTGTCTCAAGTAGATCCTTAGACATCTGCTAGATCCTTAAATGTTGTGCTTTAGGGTATTTATTTTATCTTTTAGAATAATAAGTTCTTAGAGACTTGGCACAGATGGAGATGCCCAAGACTCTAAAATGAGTAACAGACTTTAGAGGCAGAGGACCATTAATATAATCAGGCTCCTATTGTGCAAAACACTGTGCAAAAATTAAAAGAATGGAAAATCTGTGCTCAAATAAATAATCATTTCCAAAACTCAGCAGATTGTTGAATGTTAGAAAATGTCTGGGTAATTTAAAAAAAATATTTAGTTGATGGAAAATCCTTTTGATACATTAAGGCACTGAAGGTATTTCTGGATGCAAGAAAAAGCAAAATTGAAAGGCAGGTCCCCAACAGGCAGCTCCATGTTGAGGCTGAGGAAGCTGCAAGTAGCACTTTTTATAACCCAGGAGAGCAAGGGAAGGAAATATGGGTTTGGGTGCATTTTTTCCCTTGCAGCCCCCTTAGCTGGCAGAAAGGAAATGGGGCTTTTGTGCTAAGATTTTGGTAGACTACCTAGAACAGGTCTGTAGAAAGAAGCTAAAATTTTCTGTTTCCTAGCTAGCAAGAGGTGCAAACAAATGTATTGCCATCTTCTCTCTTTTTTGATAATCCCTTCTGGTGGAAATAACTCTTTAAAATATTTGCCTAAAAATATTTCTTAATATAAACATTTCCACGACAAGCAGTTGTATTTTCTAGTTTGGTTTTGGTGCTCTTTGAGCAGTCTACTAGAAACTGCACACAGCTATGGAAGGCATCTTGCTTAAATTGGAAGATTGAAAAAACCTGCCCTTAACCAACTTCAAGATGGAATAATTTTGGATTCAGATGTAAAAATAAGAGTCTGGAGATGGTATACATAGTCTGTTTATTTGCTTGAACATCAGTAGAAAAAAAAAGTAGTTGCCATTTGCAATAATTCTCTACCTTTAAAAGCTTAATTCACATTGGATATATGCATGAGAATTGGGAAATTATGGTTTTGAGTCACTTACATTTTTAGAACAGTTGAGCTTGTCAGTGCCTATCTCACCTTCAAAATGGGAATTTAGGTTCCTATGTAATCAATGTGCTTATTAAAATTTTATTATAAATGGCTTTTTCAAGCACTCTGACTTTGTGTGAGCATCTCTACATTACATCCATACTTCTGAAAATCCTCGAAAGAGTAAAGATGTTATATAAGTGGACCAGCTGCCTATCTTTTCCTCCAGGAAATTCCAGTGAGGTGTTTTTGATAAGATTAGATTTGATTTTGGCCTTGAAAAAATTTGCTGCATAATTGGTAAGCATCTCTCAAAAGCATTTTGTACAAACAAACCTCAGCTTTCTTTCAAGGTATTTTTTAATGTAGATTTATGGTTATTTTGAAATCTAATCTAGAAATATTCTGGAAAAGTACATACTTCTGAAAAAGTGTGCTATATTAAGAGGACACAAGCTTTTCAGTCTTCTCAAAGTCAGAAAAAGGAGACAGTAAGTTATGTTTTTAGATGTGAGATCAGTGAGTCACTACCATTCCTCATTACACTGAACTGGGAAGCATACTTGTTTCTGACAACCTGCAATTAGAGATTACAATTGCTTCTTGACTCAGGCAGTGGTGATTTACGTGGCAAAAAAAAAGGGATTGTTTTTCTTATGCTTTGTTCTGCAGAATAACCTGACCCTTGCCCTTCTTAAGGCAACATAGGACTGAGGCATTAAGGGTAGATTCTCAAGGGGACTTCTGTTGCTGCAGTACTAACCTACATAATTCCTAACTTTGCATACCCAGAGGGCTAGATGAGTTCATGATGCAGAGAAAAGATTATGAATTCTGTCACGCAATCCTTTCGTCTTATATTTATCTAAAAATGAGTTTGTAACTCAGCATGTGGAAATGGCAAAACCTCTAGGAGATGGGGAAAGGCTACCAGAGGGGTCAGCCCTGAGGTCAGTACCTTTCGGGAGCTCCCTGTCTCTTATGGCCCTCCCCAATTTCTTGCTACTTTTAAGAAACAAATGTTGATTTCCTCAAGGGCTTAAATTAATTTTTGAATTCCAAGGATCCATCTCAACCTAATAGCAAATGATTTTTAATTTTTCTATGGAAGGAAGAAGAAGTTCACAAGGGAAGATTGAGAACAACTCGTCTTGTGGTTTCCAGTGGGATACTGTCCTGCTGAAAGGTTTGATAAGTCCAAGTTGTATAATGTAGTTAAGCTTTTTTTATATGCATTTTCCAGTTCCTAAATAAATATTCTGGTGACTTCATGAAGATTTTCTATCCTCTCGTTCATTGGGTTGAAATAGGCTCAGAGAATATTGTTAGCTGCTATCTGTGAGAAACGAAGGGGAATGTCAGTGTTGTGTAACAGGAGTTTTTAAGTAGGAAGTGTCCGGAGACCTGTTCTAGAATATGGAGACAGGAATCTAGAAAGGAATTCCCGCCTCAGGGGGGTCAGAAAAGCCTTTATCCAGCTTTCCTTGACGAACTCTAAATGAAACCCTATAGATACCATATGTATTTCAGGTTGGGGTTTGAAGTGATAGAAGAGGAAACAAAGCATCAAGACAAAAAGACTCTTTCAGACAGGAGGAGAATAGTAAATACTGTCATTTTCAGAAGTGTCCTGCTAACTGCTACTTGAAGCCTTGCTATTGCTAAAATAACTGAAACCTGATGTTTTGTTTAGTCATGGAAATGTCATAGATAAGTAATTTCTTCTTTCTTACTGTGATTGCTTTTACCCGTTGGTAGTTACCCCTATATTGTTAATTTGGTGTTATTTAAGTCTGAACTACATTTGAGTTACCCCAGTTAAGGATTTGGCTTAGAAACTTCAATTTAATTAGCACATCTTAATCCATTAAGTATAACTTAATTTCTGTATCATTAACATAAGGGGAGAAACCTCACTCCATGCCTGAGAACATTTCTTCATTCCATATATACTTAGTACCAGATTTAAGTGTTGCTGTGGTGAGTTCTCAATTTTTGTAGATAAAATGGAAAATATGGATCAGATTGGTATCCTACCCTCATATTTTCAGGATCTGAGATCCAGAATAAAATTCAAGTGCTGACCTTTTAAATAATGCCCTGTCTAATTTTGCATTAAATTCGTTGAAGGGAAAGGACTTTCCGTTGGATATTGCTGGATATTGCTACGGTGGATATATTTTCTGTGCTGTCTGTAGTGATTCCTGTGAAATGCTATTAACAGCAAGAAATTACTCTGTACAGTTTATGATGGTAGCCTTGCTGATAGAAGCAGATACTTTCTGTTACATTAATATTCCATTTAAGTAGCAGATTGCCAGACACAAACTTTATATAATCTCATTCCCCATAGGTACAATATATGTGTCTCTGAGTATGGCTTCGCAGATTCATTTAGCATCTAATGCACTTTTAATGAAAGATGGTTTTTAGCATCTCTTTGTAAAGCTTGTGATGCAATGATTTTTCATAGTGCTTCATACAAGAGACATTTGTAATTTTCAACAGAGTTATGCAAGTCTGATATTCGGTTTACTGGAGGGAGGGGGAGAAGAAGGACAAATGAAAGTGAATTAGGTCAGAAACCTCACACATAATCCAGTACAGCCTCGTGACATTTCATCCTGCTCTTTCTGCTGAAAAGTATGAGTTAAACTGATGAGCTGTTTCTGCTGGAGAGCTCAGATGCAGAACTAGTAAAATATCCATCCACCTATGTATGTCTTCAAAATCTATTTGACAAAATACCTAATCAAGGCCATTGATTATTCACAATTCCAAAAGAATGGAATTAAGTGTGGGAAGAAATTAGTACTCCCACACAATAACTAATGTTGAACAGGATCCATAAACCATTTGTGTACCTGCCTTTGTAGGGCTAACCAGAATGAAGACTTACTGCTTGTGTTGCAAATCCATGCTTCATTTCTGGTTTAGGAGGTGAAATGGGGGTGGTGGTCATGGAGAAATTTATCTGAGCAGAGCAATCAAGAAGAATGGAGGCAGTATGATGGGTTTGCATCTGACTTCAGAAATCTAAACTGAAGTAGAGAGACAGCTATAAAACAGAAAACTAATGTCTTGGTCTTCAAATACAGACAGTAGTTTCAGTGGTGTGGAATATTAGACCAGACCATGAGCCAAAATAAATTTAACTGGAAAAAATGGTATTAATAGTTCTCTAGCACTATTTAAAAAAACTTGTCAAAGCTGGGGATCTAATTAATGCATTAAATCACATTTGTTGGTAGCAGATGGAGAGCAGACTGTTTCTCAATTGGTTTAACTCATGTTAGTGAACTTGAGTATAAAGCAGTACAGGAGTGAAATACTGTTTAGAAATATATGCGTTGAAATGGTTCTGTATTATCCAATTACCAGAACTAAAATTGGAAAACCTGACAAATATTAATGGGATAGAATATTTAAATGATTATAAATCATTATATTTCAGGAGATATTAATCCTGAGCGTAAGCCAGTATTTTCTTATTGACCCTGCTATTCTGAATTTTTAGTCAGGATTGCTTGTACCTCTTCTATCCTGTTCTGTGTCAGGTAACTCATATTGGTCACCACCAAGAACAGGACATAAAATTACATGAAGTTTTGGGTTGGTTCAGTAAATAATATATTTTGCCTCTCTGGCAGCAAATGCTTCCAGAGTGTATGGAGTGAAATGGCAAAAAAAGACAAGTGGGAAAAAAATTCAGCCAAAAATCTGTAGCAGTTCTCCCTTTTCAGAGAGATAAATTTATCATGGAAAATTCTACTGTCTATTTCCATAGACCATGAAACAGCAGGTAGGTATTATTAAGATGAAATATTTAATAGCTTTTTCCTCTATTAAGATACTTGATAACCATCTATGGTAGGGGACAGCACCTAATGAGTATTGTTCCCAGTGGAATTTTAAACCAAGAATTTACTTAATGTATTCACTAGTGACCCCACACTTCATATCCTTGCTTTGGTAAACCACACTTATTTAATAAGAAACCTAAAAAATTGTACTGCTCATGACATTTTTATTATATAATCTCCTTATTTCAGGGTGGGGTTTTTTTGGTTGGTTGGGTTTTTTTGGTGAGCTTAAATACACTTGTCCTTCTGCGTGTCAGGATCTGGATGCTGGGCCTTTGACTGCTGTTGGCTTTTGGAGAGTAGCTCTAACTGATTATCCTTTCTTTTCCTGCTTCTTCCAGAGTTTAGACTTACTCAACCTTGTCTATATACCAAGCTAAAGTTACAGTGAATTCTTAATTTGAGTTTCATGGGCTTCACTTTCTAGATCCACTAATTAGGTAATCCTGTAATGAAATCTCAAAAGTGATTCCAGCTAGTGAAGTGCCTTATGAACTGGAAAGACTGGGAAAATGCAGTGTGATGTGTCATTTTCCTTTAAGAAGGAAGATAGTTTCGCCCTACCATTTCCTTTATATGTTGTAGCCTGTAATTGCAAAAAAATTATGTTCACTTTTATTTCCTTTCTTACAGAATTGAGATCCACATGCCCCATTCTCTTGCCAAGTTTGGGTGTCCATGGTCACTGGGATGTATACATGGGGAGTGCTCTTCAGCCATGCTGTTGAATTTAGATTGTTGTGTAGCAATGAACTCAGGATTCACTAGGCCAGTAAGAGAATAGAGTAGAACATGGCTTCATGGATAGGGCACTATGAGAGAGACGGATAGCTTCAGTTCTGCTCCAAGGATTCATATTTTATTCAATGCTGTTTCATCATCTCCCCTTTCAACTGTTTTAAAAGGAAAAGAATAGTCCCTGCTTAGTATTTCAAAGATGGGTCACAGACCCCTTCTTTCAGGAAAGGGCTAAAAGCTGTGAATCTGCAACAGATAAAAGCATTTTCCTGCAAAATGTGAAACACAGTGTAGGTCATGGTCACATTTCAAATGCATCCTTGTGCTTACTGTTTCCTAAACTTGCTTCCAAAAGGCAACTCCTTGCCCTCCTTCCCCCACAACAAAAAATGAATTCTTGAAATACTTCTCTCAGGAGAAAAGGGAGGCCTAAGGAAAGATTACTGACTCTGCTTTTTTCTTTATTCTCTTTCTCCCTGGTAATCATGTGAACAGTGCACACTTGTTACTGCAGGCTGGAGGAAGGCATGAACAAGGCTCAAAGGCTCCAGTGTGCCTTGTCCTCCTGGCAGCCGCTGGGTTAGGATGTTTAGTCTCTCCTGCCCCTCTCCAGGAGGGTCCAGCTCTGGCCTGGCTGTACCACCACCTCTGGCAGATCTCTGCTTATCTGGTGGGGTAAGGTAGCAGTGAATATTTACTGTGAGAAAAGGCCATTTCCCAGTGAATGCCTTTGTGAATGGGGAAATAAGGCCTAAGGTTAGTGATAGGAGGCCACACAAATCCTCCTTAGATCAAGTTTGGCAAGAGCTGAGCTCTCTTGATCTCTTAACAGCAGGAGTCCCAGATGAGTCCCCTTCTGCTGGAGCTTGGGTGATTAAGAATTTTCATGCAGGATAGAAATGTCTGGATGTTTATGCTAGAGGAGCATTGGTGAAATGGAAGATGAGGTGAATAGCTAGAGCAATCATCAGAAAGGAAGAGTGTGAATTTGTGAGAGAGTGAACACAGAAATCAAGAAGCTGGAGAAAGGAAGAAGGTTAGAATTATCTTTAGACCTGCAATAATGCCAGTGTCTACCTTTAGGACCACATACTAATGTCTCTTTGGATGCCCTTTTAATCCTCCCTTGTGGAGCAGTGGTGCCTTGAGCAGGTATCTGGAGACCTTTCAGAGAGGTGGATGCTGGAAAGTGCATGTTCGACTATGGAATGCCTGACTTGCAAGTGCTTATTCTCCTTGTTAGCCTTGGCTTTCATACCATGGAAAAGGAGAAAAAAGCTAAAGGTGAAAGAGAGAAAAACAGCACAATTTAGCAGCAGACATTTTCATTGTTGGTGTCCTATATAGTGCTGGTTGCTGGTTATTTTCTTCAGGTTTTTGTTTTCCCTAAAACTGCCCAGGGCTCATCCTCCAGCTTTACAAAACCTGATTATGGTATTTGTGATTTGTGATGGAAAGCAATCCTTTCCTACATTTTTTTTCAAGCCAGCCCTCCCAAAATTAGATATTCTTCCAGCTAGCAGCAAAGACAAGACTAATGTGTCCTCAGCTGGTAGCTGACCTTCCTCTTATATGTAAGAAAAGGATATTAATTTAATTTACTTTTTTGGTGTGGTGGTGGGAGGCTGTGGCTGCACTGCAAAATAGTCTGAGCAATTTGAGAAAATTAGTTGAATGGTTCAGCTGACATGCATGTGTAACTCCAGGCCTTCAGGATATTCAAATGAAAACTGGGTGACTTAAGTGTGATAAATATGAAAAGGTTTTCTCATTGAGCAAATTCTAACTTCACTATGCTTTGATTTAGACTTTGAATAGTTACAGTAGGAAAAAGTGCATGGTAACAAAGGCAAACTGCAGATTTTTTCTAATTTACTTTGTATCCCAAAATTATCACATGAAACAATGCAAGGGAATGTGATGATCCTGCAATATTTTTATGATACTACCAAAACATTTTCTCATAAATTAAGGTCCTCTGACAGAAGCATAAATATATACATTCAAGTTCAAACATTGATATAGATACAAGTGTAATGATAATGAAAGTAGATGTCAGGGCTACACTGGTCTTGAAAGGTGATATAACTCTGTGTGTGGGAAGACATTCTGGTGATGACAAATGAATCCCAGCTGTCTTTCTGCATAGGGCTGGAGAACAATCTGAAGTGATATAATTTATCTATTTGTATCATTAGAGAAGGGTGTTGGAATATGCTGTGTCTATTTGTGTGAGCTGTGCTCGTTCTTCAGTATTATTTACTTGTAAACAAAATTTCCTTGCTCACTGTCCTTCCTCTTTCCTTACTTCCAGTATAAGAGGATATAAGACACTAACTTAGAATCAGTGCATGATAAAAGCAATACAATATACAGAAACTTACAATATATAGAAATACAATATAGACAATATATAGAAATATATACAATATATAGAAACTTACTAGTCTTGATATATTGATTTGTTAAGCTTTAAATAACATTTGAGTTTCTTGTATCCCAGTTTCCACACAGGCATAATGTCTTTCAACCTTTGCTTGATAAAGATTACTTCATGGGTGTAAGCAAAAGAAGGTGAAATAAAATAATGTAAAATGCATGGTCCTGTTACTCACAGTGTGTGGATAATGACTTGAATGAGACTATACAGCACTGAAATTTGCTGTGCCTGGTTTCTGAATTTCTTTTGTCAGGGTCTTACTTTCTGGGACAGCTTTTCCTATTAGGGTGCTGTATTTCAAGTAGTCGATGAAGTGTCATGCGGCGAATCCTTTTCGGTTTTAGTTTTGCATTTTTATTCACTTGCTTTCCTTCTATCTATTTTGTTTTTTATCAGAAAAGGAAATGCTTGACCTCTTTTCTTACCTTAATTATGAATCAGTTTTGATACTAAAATTATAAAGAAGGATATTTCAGAATATTTGGCCTGCAACTCGGATATCAGTGGCAAGATCAAAATACAGTTTTAATATATTTCCAATATATTTTTAGCATGTCCTTGATCCTGTCATCTGAAATTGCAGTTGTCTCCGATCAGCAGAAGCACGTCATGTCATAGTTTAAATAACATATTGCCCATTCCTCTACTTCGTGTCTTTTCTGTACATGGACAAGGTCTCTGAACACTAGATACTAGTTTAGGCTTTCAGAGGCATTCTAGGACCTCTAGCATCACTGCACCTCAGGTAATGAAATCTTATCTGACTCATGGAATTGGCAGAAGAAAAGATCCCTTGGGGTCTGGGTTTTCTCACAGTGAATACATTATTGTCTTCTGCTTTTGAAGAAGTTTTTTCTTTCAGTATTACAACTGCCAAACAAAAATGCCCCTAAGCTTGCCTTTCTGAGATTATTCTGTAAATTCAATTGGGACTTTTCCTCATATTGGTCCCTACTTTTTTCCCATTCCAACTGCATACCGTTATGATGCCAAATTTTACTTTTTCTTTTGAGAAAATAGAAATCCACCCATGTATTAATAGTGATTTCCCTGTTCACACTTTCCTTACTTTTTTCCTGAATTTGATGAAATGGCAACATTTTGACATATTATTTTGGTCTGCCTCGTACCAATTTCATCCTGATAACTCCCTTAGCTTCTCTTAGGACTTGTGGTTCAATTCAAGCCAGGCAGACACTTGTTTTGCACAGTCCTATTTTATGCTTTTGAAACTGAGTCCAGCCCAGGTCTTAATTAGCAATGACATATTCCCTAAACTCTGGGTTGGTAAGAGAAGATAAACAACTCTAGGTTGGTAAGCAGAAGATAAGCAGCACTTGCAGCATTCTTGGCTGGGAATCATGGCCTCAATGCCTATGCTTGATGTGCAGGCATAGTCCCTAAGCTGCTTATGCTCATGTCCATCTGCTGAGATGGCAAAGTGCCTTGTCACAAGTTGTTTGGACTCCTGCCTTGAGCACAGAGGTGCCAGGCAATGATCAGCAGCCTGCATGACAATGCAAGCATCATTTCTTCTAAAAGAACAGCTCCTTTAAGCAATTAGTGTATTACAGGCTGCTACCATGGGCCTCTTACAGCATGGCTACACCTGTTGGTAATTATGTGCCAAGAAGAGAATCCATGAACCGTACCAGAGAGCAGTCCAACCAGAGCAGTGTCATTTTTAGCTGCCAAGGAGACAGGTTGCACTGCCGCAGGGGTACAAAAACTCATCAGTACTTCTCCTGGTGTCACAAAAAGATCTCAGCAGGCCAGAACTGCCTGGAGGCACATCCAAAACAGTCCCTACAATGGCCCCCAAGTAGCAACTAAAACAAAGTAACAGTAACAGAACCTGTGTGACAGCTTTCCTCATAGAATTGGTAATTAAATCAAGATAAAACAGGATAGCTTGGTGCTACCCACTTCAAAGAAAAATAGAAGACTCTGACCTTATTCTTTCCACTGAATAAATGCCTGTGATATGGAAAAGAAGGTAAAATCCACTTTTTGTAGGCCTAATTAAGTAACCCTATGGAGTGGCAGGATTCAGCAGTACTTAACCACTTTGCTACCAGAAAAACCAAAGGACAAGAAGGAAATTCTGAATAATGCTCCATGGAACTGCAGTGGAAAGGAAAGCACTGAAAGGCAGGTCCTTTTTGAGTATCTGTTTTGTCAAGAGTCCTGAACTACTCCTCAGTTGAGGAGTAGCTGCCTGACAACAGGACCAATTCTGTCAGCAGTGGTTACTAAAAGTATTTTGTCTTGAGATGTTTTTAGATCACCACAAGCCACTTGTTTTGGAGAGGAGTCCAGAAGCAGCTTCTAACCCATTCTGCCAGCCTCATGCTATCCAGATGTCAAATCTACAAAAGATGAGCTAGGATCTTTTTTACCAAAAACGTTTTTTGGGGAAGTGAAGTTTTAACAGCTTTTATATGCATTTTATATGCATAGTTTGCTAATTTTAAAAATGAAAAAATGTTTTATATATATTATATATATAT
>VZTN01002738.1:2073-25263 GCA_013400515.1 Erpornis zantholeuca | reverse complement strand
ATGTTATGAATGACTTTCCTATGTTGCTACTTTCCTATGTTATGAATTAGTGCTTTGACTTTTTGGGGAAAACAAAACTATTATCACTAACTTCTCCAGTCCTCTGAATTCACCCATTCATTTTCTCTGCTTTTCTTACATGGATGAAATATTTTCTCTCAGACTAATGTTTATATGTAGCTGACAGACTCTTTCAGTATTTCCTTTGGGAGAGATAAACTAAAAATTTTAGTTTTGTCTCAGCTCNAAGATGGTGCAAACCTGCATCACCTCACTGTGCCAAGCCACATCCTGTTACTGGTTAATTTCCAGTCATTTTCACCCTTTTAATCCTTGGGAGAAGTTGGAGCTAGTTTTAACTGCAAATTTGGATGATTACAGCTGGGTTAATTTGGTTAATGAGAACGGATGCTTTCAGATCACTGGGTACTGCTCTTAGACTTGTGTGTAGGGCTAAGCTTTCTGGGAAGATATCTTTCCCATAGTACATTCTCCTCCCAGGGAAGGGGGTAAGAACGTGCTTGTACTTCAGCAAAAGTGGGAGGAATTGTGGGAACTGAATAACCAGCATGCTTTGGTCAGTATAACTCCAGGGTGATATGGGACAATTACCTGTCTGAAATTAAGTAGTACCTGGGGCTTAGCCAATGTCACAGAACCATAGAACATCCTGAGTTGGAAGGGACCCACAAGGATCATTGAGTCCAGCTCCTGGTCCTGCCAAGCCCCAACATGTGCCTGAGAGCATTGTCCAAATGCTCCTTGAGCTCTGCCAGCATTGGGTCTGTGATCATTTTCCTGGGGAGCATGTTCCAGTGCCCAACCACTCTCTGAGGGAAGAAATGTTGTGGTAACTTGGACTGAAAACTTCACCAATTCTGGGTAAGAAGGTTTTGTGTATAAGAAGAAATTAGAAAAACAACACTTGCTGAGCAAGACCCTGAATTTACCTCTGCAAAGAAGATGTCCTCTCCCAAAGCTCTGACATGAAAGCAAAAAAGAAAAATCCAGAGGTCTTGTCTAGCAGACCTGTTTGACTACACAAGAAGGTTTTGCTGTCAGGGTTGCATAGCCCAAATGTGTGGCTGTGATTGACACACATGGGCTGTGAGAGTAAAAGAGTTCTAATAAAGGTGTGAAAGAATCAGAGACCTTCCCTTTGTTTGAAAATGTGTCATTGTGTTTCCCCATGAAATGTGCAGTCTTGCTGATACAGCTGCATTCTTTCTAGGTATGTGCTGGTAAGGTCGTTGCTATCAAAGCTTTCCAGAATTCTAAGACTTTCTTTTTATTCTTTTTTTTTTTTTTTTTAAATTGTTAAAAGGTTAAGATCTACCGAAAGGCACATAGTGATTTGGAAGCCTCTGTCCAGCTCCTGGAAAAAGAAAATACCAGCTTAGTGGCAAAACTGATTGATATCAAACTTCAGCATCTGGGAGTACAAGGGTAAAATAATGCTTTTATAGACTCAAAAGTGATGAATTTCTTTTTAAAGATTATGCTCCTGTCTGCCTCTAGAGCTATTTGGGCTCTCCCACATCAAAGCCAAAATAGTTTCCTAGTTGAGGGAGGACAGGATTTGACTGAGTATATGTGGGAGTAGTATCTCTGAAGGATGACAGTAACATTGGGACTTCCCAAGCACCAAATTTCAGAGAAGAAACTGGGTTCTTAATTAATCTGTTCAGACCTAGTGCCACTCACTTTGTATCACTGGGGCTTGGAAAGAGTTTCTTTATGTTGCAATTAGATGGTCTCAGCCCCAGCTTTTCAGACTAAGTGCTGAACAACAGGCTTTTCCTTTACTGTTTGCAAAATGTTTAAGGATGTGAAGATTAATTTGCAAATACAGGGGCCTTTGCAATCTTGAGTGAAACAAATGACCTGCCACTGAGCAAGGAAGAGATCTTGGGAAACGTCTGTCTGCAGAGGTGTCTGCAGTATTAGCTTCTTTTGTATTGAAACGATTTACCCTTTTCCCTAGAGAAAGATTAATTTAGCTGCAAAATGTCAACACTAATGGTATCAAAAGCACAATGCACCGATTTGAGAGATCCATCTTCATTTTCCAGTCCCAGCTCAGTGATTTTAGCCATATTGCATAAGAAGTTCCAAGTCTTAAGAAGTGACCATTTTTCTCTCCTTTCCAAACTTTGGATTTCTTTGAAGTGAGAGCTGCCAGCTGTGGTCTGAATCTTGGACTGACTGGAGACTATAACATTTGTTTTCTTTTAGTCTCATGGACATAGTTGAACTTAGGCACTAAGAATAAAAAAGAGCAGCTTATTAGCCACTAAGCTACCTGGCTGCCCCCATTGCATTTTTAAACCATTGCGCTATTCTGCCTTTCTGGTTAAGCAGCAATGGCTTTCAGAAAGGGTGGCCTCCCCCTCACCCCAAGTTATTGCACAGGAGAGTTTAAAGAGAAAATTCAGACCCCTAATATGGATTTCACTTTATCTTTTTTACTCCACAGGCATTTCTTTCTTACAAAGAGAGCTGGTTTGCAAGAAGAACTTCTGAAGGATGAAGTGAAAAGGGAAGATAGAGAATATGCAGGTAATGCAAATACTAGCAGCTTTTAAGCATTGATAAGTTACTGAACATTTACAGACTTTTTATTTCTGAAGCTTTTTATCAAACTACCTGTTTGGCATGGTGAACACCTTATTTCCCACTTGATGGCAGCCACCACAGCAATGATAGATTGTAATTTGCATAAAGAGACAAAATCACAATCTACCTGTAATACAGTTTTTAAATTGAAATTGGTTTTAGATTGTGGAATATAATTACTCATCTAGAGCTAGCCTGGAATGCAGTTTACAAGATTGGCCATCTTTTATGAAGATATGATTCATATCTTAATCAGTTCTTTACTGATCCATATCATAATTTCATTATATCTTGTCCCTGAGAGGACACTCTTAAACTCTGTGTTGGCTTTCACTTTAAGTGTACGTGCACATTGCAGTCATTCAGCTGATACACCAGAGTTAAATTATAAATAAATCCCTAGCAAGAGCAGATGAAGCCACACAGAGCTCAGCCTGAACTGAAAATCTTGGTAAGCAGTACTGAATTTTGGGCTGAATCCCCATCCCTTCTGGTAGGTGTGCCTAGGAAAAGTATATACCATTAGGCAAGAAGGAGCATTAGCCTGCGCTTATCTCTTTAGGACAGTGTCCGTGGATTCCTTAGTATCACAAGTTTTATTTTACATCTTTGTGCGAATAGAGAGGATGGAAAAAAGTACAAAATTAAAGAGATATGTTAGAAAAGTGGAGGTCATACAGTTATGGATACATGAAGAAGTTTGTTGAAGTTCTGATCAGTCCCAGCCTTAGGTGGGCCTTTTGAAACCATCAGGCACCAGCAAACATGTTGACTAAGACTTCAATATGAAATATACATTGACTTTGAAAACCTTTGCTAGACTTCTGCAATAGTTACCTGGAGGAGAAGGCTCTGTTCCAGTAAGCTGGGTCAATGTCCCAGGGAAGCCTGTAACTTGGCAGTCCATGTCCAGAACCCTCTGTCATCCTGAGAATTAGTCAACTACACATGTGATCTCTTTAGGGGAATAATAAGTAGACTAACTGTGATTGAGGAATTTGTATTTATGTACCTATAGATACACATACATGGGTAGAGAAGTTTATACTTATTTTTACTGCCTTTCTTCTTCTTTTTAACGATTCAGGCCTGTACAGGATTTAACTTGAACTGATAAAAGCTCATTTTTTCCCCTGCTCCCTCCCACAGACCCATTAGTTTTTACTTCCAATCAATTTCAGTCCCTGGGTCCTGATCAGAAATTGTGAACAAAAACCACATAAAAAACCCTGAGGAAAGGGAACATTTGGCTTGAATTGCCAATTAAAAATACTACCAAGCTGTTCTTTGCATCACACAGGCTAAGCCATATTAAAGACTGCAGGCAATGCTCATACCAAGTACTGATTCTGACTTTTATAAGGCTTAACAATTACACACAGTTAATTTTTCTTCTCTTTAAAAAGCAGAGGCAGATGAGAAGAGCCTCAGAAGTGCCTTTCCAAAGATTCAGTCTAAAACAGATTATGAGAAGCCTCAAGACAGTGATGAAGAGCTGTGGAAAAAATACTTCGCTCCAGCTGTGGACAGTTTGTTGTGTGAAGATAAAGAAGATTTCCAGGTATGAGTTAGTTATTGGGTCTTTCACTGACACAAACACCTTCCAGTGTGGAGCATGAACTACTGTCGGGACCATTCTTTTTCCAATGGTTATGGCATCCAGTGTCCTTTAACCTGGTGCCCAATTCAGGTGCTTGATCATAGTCCTCTGGTGCTGTTTGGGACAGTTGGGTCACGCCATGTCCTTCAGATGCTGGGCCAAAAGAGCACAGGTTCTGTGTCCTGCGGGCCAGCCTCATGTGGATGTTTTGGATGCCTTCGGGGATCTCTGATACCATGAGGTGCATGTTTTGGCAATTGAATGGTGTCCTAGGAATCATCCCATGGAGTGTCAGGATGAAATTCCCCCTAGAAAGAATTCCGAATGTCATCTAATGAGATTTGTTTGCTTGTATACTGGTCCTTTAGAATCTGTGTTGCACCTTAAAGGATCAACATTCCTTCAACGGAAAGGATGAAGGTGTTCCTGGGTGTAAATTACATGGTTTGAGAAAACAGTGCACATTTGCCCTTCCTGTAACTGATTCACTCAACCCAGCAAAAAAGCTTCCCTTTCTTTCTCCCCCTGAACTAGTTTTCTGGTTGGGTTATTCAACCAAGTTGACTCAGAGGTCTGGAGAGCCAGTGCAGATGTGGCAGAAGCACATGGCTGGGCTTGGACCTCTCTGGCAGAAGCAAACTGTTGGATTAGTTTAATTCTTCTCACAGAATTGGAGATTAGAATTTGGGTTATATAAAACGTGATGTTGGTGAAAATATACAGGAGAAGAGGGCAGCAGGGCTGTAGCCTCCTAAAATGAGCTGGCTTGCAAAAGAAGCCCATTATTACTGACATTATCAAACACAGCCCCAAGACAGCATCTTTACAGTTGTTTTAAAAAGAAAAGTTGCTGGGTTTTTTTTCAAAGAGTAGTTGCTTTCCTATGAAATTGCAAAGGAAATATATTCTTTCTTCTTAAGGCATATTCAAAACTGGGACCTCTGAAGAGAAGGCTGTATGTCGTTGGAGAAGCTGTGCCTACTTGTAAGGAACCAAAAGAAATGCCGAGCAGGAGCCAAGGAGAAGAGGACACTGTTGGTAAATCAGACGGGCATATCACAGCTGAGATGATCAAAGCCTTATTTAAGGAAAATATTGATGAAGACTAGACAAGCTGTGCTCTTGATATAGAAATGTAACATTCTCAGTTCATTAAATATTTGCTCTCTTCTCTGTGGCATGGGGCTTTGAGGAAATATTTTAGAGTGCCTAAATCATGATTATAAGTTTCATGAGAGGTATGTTTGTGTGCAGAAGCTAATTTAAAGGTTCCTTTCCTTACCACTGAGAGAGGTCTTGTGCACTTTTTAGGGTATTCAGTCTATGTAGCAGCACACATATCTACTAAAAGATCCAAGTTAATATTTAGTTTGTGTGGTCTCCAATTGCAGCTGTGGAATTCCCTCTTGATCAGTGAATAGGTAAATGCATGCTGCCATAAAACATAGAACTGTTACAAAATACATAATGCTCTGCTAAAGCAGAATTAATTTATGCAAGCATAATTCAACTATTGCTATAAATTGAGCGTTTGAATGCTTTTTTATCTATCTCCAAAAGACCCCTACTTAAATATATCGAAATAAACAAAAATTAAAAACAATTTTAAACCAGCATAAAAATCTCTAAGGTCTTAAATATTTTGTTTGTTTAGAATTGGCCAAATATATTGTGCAGGCCTATATCCTTGGTTTGTGGCTGGTGTCCATGAACATATCTCGTAGTGCCTGGATGCAGTGGGGGGGTTTCCCTCTCAGCAGCACACAACAGTTCCTTTCCTGTAGGCTCTGACTCGTGCATTTCCTCACTAGAAACTTGTGACAGTATTGAATAATCTGATTTAAACCCTTGGCAGGTTAATCAGCTGTTTGGAATAAAGCTTTTTTAAAAACTTACATTTAAAACAACCTGTATCTCTGTGCAGTATCTCAGTGTATCTGTACTTCAGTGCAAACAATTTTGGTTTTCAAAGCATGCTCAGCTGCTCCTGCCCAGCAGGTGTCTCCTTGGGCTGCAGGTGAGTCCCACTGTTCTTCGGGCTCCACTGACCAAGCTCTTCCGAGGCTGGGATCACAAGCAGACAGGTAAAGGTGGCAGACTCCACTCTCACTTCTCTGCCATGTGGTGAACAGTAAAGTGAGTTTGGACATGCCCCTGCTGTAACCTAGCGGAGTTACTGCGAAGGCTGAGGTGATTCCTATCCCTCGAGTGTCCAGGGAATGGGCATCTGCACTTGGGAAGCTCCTGCTGTGTCTCCGGCCCAACAGAAGCCTCCCTCAGCTCCCCTGCCTTGCTTTGAGTGCAGCGCAAGCCCTGTGAAATGGCTGACTTGAAAGAGAGATTAGTTCTGCTCAGTGATTAGTTTAGCTTCTCCTTCAGATGCAGAATTAGAATGTGGCTTATGCTGAATGGCTTTTCTGTTAAAGAAAGGCCTCTCCTTCTTCCCACCACTCCCCAAAGGGGATTTACATTTTCTAGTGGTGTAAATGTAGGGCCCATCTCTAGGCTTCTCTTGGCTTATGCCCATAATCCATAACACCATGTGCAGGACATATGGCAGGACAACATCAACCTGCACCTTGGAAAAAAGAACCCTTGCCTCCTCCAGTCAGTTTAGCCTTTTCCCATAACTGCCTGTGTGGGCAAGAGGGAGTTAAAAAGAAATCCCAAACATGCTAATTAGGGTACAAGCCACAGGCAGCCCTCACAAGCCAGAAGCAATAGCCTGCAGCAAAACATATTTAGTGAAGTGTCCCAAATCCCCTTGATTTCTACAGGATTAGCATTAAGGCCACTGTGAGGCTTTCATATGGAGAAAGCTGGGTCTTCAGCCCAAGGCATCTGGATTTGATAAATTTGCTACTGGCAAAATCTCTCAGAAATGAGCAGCATGTTGTAAAACAGAGGGCTGATCAGTCCACTTTCTGGCAGCACAGCCAGTGCTTCCAAGCCCCAGTCCAATTGGAGTTCACTACTCCAATTAGGACCAAACTTAGGGAGTCACCCTTGCAATCCCAGCATTATGAAGTACTTTACTGTGTTACTGTTGCATGAGACAACTCTAGGATACAACCAAGGGTCCAGGTGTCTCCACAACTGTAATCCAAGCTAAGCTTCAGTTGAGCTGGAGTTAGATATTTAACCAGAGCACAGCTCAAAGAAACTTGCTGTTTCAACAAGAAAAAAACCATCAAGTATTCCCTGGAATACAAAATTAAAGAAATACAAGCATCACTCAAGTTGCATGGAAAAAAAACTCTTTTAATAGAATTGAGATCCATGAGCTAGAAGTGAGAAACATCGATCCATGGAAGGCCTACAAAGCACAATAGGCAGGGGTGTGCTGAGAGCCTGTATCCACTCCAGTGGTAAAAGAGGCTGCTTACCTCAGCACTCTGCTGGCTTGAACCCTCTCTGAGCAACTGGATTGCATTGCTTTATAGTCTGGCCATGCTGGTATGATCTCCCCCAGCCTGAGCAGCAGGGAATGTGGGTGACTTCAGTTTTGGTCTGGCTTTTGTGAGGTTTGCAGCCTCTGTTCAGCGAGGTTATATAACAAGGCAATCTTTCCACAGGTTCAGACCCGCACGTTTTGGGAAATGAGGGTAAGAGACTCGTTCTGCAGCATTTGTTCTTGTTTGGCTGCTTTCTGAGAGAGAAGTTATTAAACACTCTGCTTCTGTGGGCTAAAAGGAGTTTGCCAGAATAAGGTCAAGGCAGAAGCTAATGGACTGAAAAGTTACACTATAGTGACAAGCACGGAACAGAGAATCTAATGGTGTTAGCATCTTTAGCCACTGATGTTTTGCAGCTGGATGTTCCTCTGAAAAAAGGCTTTTCCTTGGATTTTGAGTCAACTGTGAAAGTAAGGATGTTTTTTGCAATACTTCATTTCAGAGCTCATGTTCTACAGTCTCCCACAAACACCGTATTGTTTAGGACATGACATGGTAACAAGATACCAACAACTGTTCCCATATGTGGACAACTGAACACTGAGCCATGCTGAAAAACTGGGATTTAATATGGTGCTGGATCTTTCCTCACTTTCAGTGATTAAACATGAATCTAAAATTGTATCAAATACTGTTTTTATAAAAGAACTCCAGAACTTGGGCAATTGCTGTAGTTGGCACAGGGAACTTCAGCAGTTACCACTAAGAACAAAGTAGAGAGCCATGTTATGAAAATAAAGCCAAGACCCCAGTGTTCCTCGGGCACTGCAGCTGCCGGATATCCAAAGCACTAGGCTTGCATTCAACACAATCTCTGTACCATTATCACCTCACATAGAAATTTAAGGAAGTTGGGTCTTTGTTCCAAGGCTTTTTGATCTTTGCTTCAGGAAATTTCATAATCAGAGAAACAAGGAAAGAATTAAATGTGCTTTATTCACTCCTAGACTGATCTGTTATCTTGGGGAGGCCATCTCCCATACTATTACTCAACCTTCAGGTACAAAATGGTTCTGAGTGGGTGGTAGCAATGTTACACCTTCGGGGAACCTGCCCAGGGTTCCACTCATTCTCTTGATCCAGCCAGGATGCAGCTGAACAATCAGCCAAGGCCCTCTGCTCTCCAGTTTGAACTCAGAAAACAGCAGCAGCCCACAGATTTTTCTTGTTGGGCAAACTCAGTGGAAGATGTCAAGCCCATTTCTGCTCTCTCCACTGCAGTGTGAGAGCTCCAAAGGTCAAGTAAAGAGATTTACAACAGGCCAGGGAGAAAGCTCTTCTTCAGTTTACATATGCTCCCATTAGCACTGCTCTTTTGTCTGTACTCAGCACATTTTTTCACTGCCCCTCACATTATCTTGTCAATCTTCTGCTCCCATCAGCATTTACTATCGTTCCCAGTGTTTTTAGCACTTAATTCTCATTTCTCTGCCACAATCTTTATCTCAATTATGTCATGGCCTTTAAGTTGCAAATCATTTATGTTGCTACAAAATTGGTGTCAGGCTCTGGAAACGGGCACTCTTTGCCTAATGAAAGATGCAGGGTTTCACCCTGTCCCTTCTTCTTGCTGGAGGGCTGTTTGGCAGCTGGGAATGTCTGTGACTTATTCTGGCAGTTGGCTGAATGGAACCTCTGATGTCACAAAGGCACGCAAAGACAGCCTTTAAACATGTCCTGAGGTACAGCCCAGTTTAGTTTGTTGTGACTTTGAAACAAAGAAGAGAAGCAGCAAAGGAATTTAGATCTGTCTTCAGATGAAGACTACATTTAGGCTCTTAGAAAACTCAGTTAGGAGCTGTTCAAGTTCTTGTTCTGGCAAGATAATTGTCTCAACAGGTAAATCTAGTTCTTTTCATTATATAATTCCCTGATTTAAAAAAAAAAAAAAATGTAGTTATTCTGACACACCAGTTCCCTACATAAAACTTTAAGAGGAACCACATCCCTCTAACAAAGCACTCCATCCTCCCCTGCTTGCTAGGGGCAGCAGCTTCCCTACACAATTTGCTCCTGTAAACAGCCTTTCAACTTAATACTGAAGAGAAACAGGTTTTCACAACCTCCTAACATTGACAAGTGCCAGTAATTAAAAACCAAAATATGTCTGTGCGCTGTGCTTTTTAAATTAAGCTAAACTGAGCATTATTTCAGTGGTACTGAAAGCAAACATACTTGCTGGGAACAAAGCAAATGAGAAAATACTACTCAGGAAAATTCCCAAGCCTGTTTGTCTCTGAAGAGTAAACCAAAAAGCAAGGGTTTTTAGCAAGGCCTTCAGCAAGAAAGCCTAATCTGCACAGCAGCTGTTTCAAGGAACACAGAGGAACAAGGAGCAAGCAGTAAAGGGTAACAGGAGTTCATAGCCCTGCAGAAGACATGGGTTTGGGCCTTTGCAAGTCTTTGGCACTTTCATGATTTGCACCCTCAAGTCCACAGCCGCACAAAGGGTCCAAGGGATCAAAGAGATCTAGGAACACAAATCTATCCTCAGCCAAAAGCCTCAAATTAGACTGCAGAGAGCACCACAGACCTAAAAAGAAGGTTGACATCTGTTTTACCATAACCCAGCAGAGCAGGCTCTGGAGGAGGACAAAGGTCTGCCTTCTTCCTTCACAGAAGGTCTGGACTGTGTTTCAGAACAATCTGCCCCCTGATAGTTATTGATGTAGCTAACACATCACAGACATGCACCTTTTTTCCAGCTGACCCCCAAATTCAGACAATTCACCTTTTTAATATTCTGTCCACAAGCAAAACTGAGTTGCTCTGAGGGCACAGTCCCACACTGAAAGCCTCAGCAGTAGGAAGGCAAAATTTTAGTAAACTGTATGAAACTCCCCAGAGCTGGGTGTGTGCATTACACACTCTGTAATAGGTTCAGGCTTTTTAAATTCATGTTTTTAGAAAATAATTTTAAATCTACCAACCTGTACTGCTCAATTTATGTTACCCTGGCCTCCAGGACAAGCCTCAGGCTGCGGTGAGGAGGAAAGTTCAACTTCTATCAGCTCTCCCTGTGTCTAATTGCAGAAGACAGTCTCAGCAAACTGCTCATAGCTTTTCCAGCACTACCTTCTGCTGGAAGATTAAGGAAGATAATAATAATTTTTGGGGACATATTTACGCTTCCTGCTCAGTTATAAACAGTACAAGTTTATTGCCATAGAAGATGGTGAAATGTCACGTTAGGTCAGGAAGGAGGAGACACCTTGTCACTGGAACACTGAGGCTGGCTGTGACGACAGCCCGGGGAAGAGGCTGCATGGATCATGTCAGCCACAGGTTCAGAGTTCTGCACTTCCTGCAATACAATATGCATGTATGAAATACATTTGGTATTTTATTAAGTAAACAAAGCAATTATCAGTGCACATTTTAAGCAGCAAAAAAGAAAAGCACCTCAGACTTTCATACCGTAACAAAAGTTCTGTGGAAGCTGCATTTTATTTGAAAATCCACCCATTTTTGCTAACATACATTTTAATATTTTAAACAAAAATAGAATCTGCAGAGACAATGCAGCAAGTATGCTTAATTCATGTACAGAATTGCTTTCATATCATTGACTATCCTTCTGAAGGCCCCACTCCACCCAAAAGTTATGATGTATTTACACAAAGCACCGATCAACAGCGCTACTTTAATTCCTCGTGAACTAAATACCCACTAGACATATGTAAGGAAGCTACTTCCCCTTTTTTACTTTTAAAAGGTACATGATCATAAACATGGCACGAGCCAAATGAAAAGGCTTTCCCCCAACACACAACACCTTGATTTATTTTTTTTACAGAAAAGAAGGAAAGTCTTAAAGTGAAAGCAATTCCTCACATTCATCTTGGAAAGGCCTTATAATGTCAAATGTAAAAATAATGACATGCCAAGCACAAAGCAATAAAGTTCCTTCCCAATGCACTAATGCTGAATTAAAAATGTAGTGCTTCTTCTAGTCAGTTAACTGTTCCCTTGCAAAATCCTAGGCACAGAATTGACTATAAGGATTAATGCGTTTTACAGCTCTTCCCTAATTCCCATATACACTGAGAATTCATTAGATTCAGACCTTTAAAATATTTAGTGCTCTGTATGTCAGCTGAAAAGTATTCTGAATCAGATTCATTCTTTGTGGATAAAAATCAGACATACTGTATACATCCATACTCATTTTCATAAGGAGGTTTTTTCTGATACAATATTAATGTTAAATTGATAATCATAAATAAATACAAACAATAATACATAAGGAATGTCTACTGCAAACTGAATATATAATTTTTTTAAAAAAGTTAATTTCCATTACTGCTGTGCCTACATTTGTGAAGACTGAAGAAAAGGTAACTGCAGAATTAAGAGTTAGGATTTGACCCTCCCCTGCCCAGAGTCTTGTTTCGAGTTACGGTAAAGGACACAGCTCCAATCCAGACAGCATTTCCAAACACCAATATCAATTTCCAGAACAAAGGCTTTTCTTCATACGTTACCAATTAAGGATATTATTAGAAGCTGAGAGTATTGACGTGTTAGTCACCAGGACAAAAATAGATCTTGGTCTTAATTCATGGCAATTCTTGGCTTTGTGTTGTGTACTGATGTCTTCGTATGGAGGTGTTCCAGCTTCCTTCATTGGTCTTCATCATTTCACTGCATCACTTAATGGAAGAGGAGAGTT
Organism: Erpornis zantholeuca; assembly: GCA_013400515.1. NCBI lineage: Eukaryota > Metazoa > Chordata > Aves > Passeriformes > Timaliidae > Erpornis > Erpornis zantholeuca. The sequence continues at coordinate 12,920 of VZTN01002738.1, read as the reverse complement.
TGAGAGACTGAAGTTCATTGTTTTCCTGGAAGTGGGAGTTTACTGCTGAGCACATCTTTTTGGAAACGTTCCTTTCTCTTCCATCTAACACAGTTACATAAACTGAATCTGGAAAGATGAAAAACCCTTGGGTTAACATCCAACAAGAAGCAGGACTTCACTATAAACCTCTTTTCTTCAAACATTTCCATTCTTCCGATGCCCAAGCTACCCCATGATCTGAAGTTTTGAACAGAAATAAAATACTTTAAAAAATTAGGGCCAGGAAACAACCAAAAGCCATCAGGATGTTTTTCCAACGACACCAGCCTTTGGAACATCTCTGCACTAAAAATAAAACCCACCTAGTTATCCATGCAATATTGTCACCAGCGGTAGCATGTCACAGACCAACACCATTACAAAGAGAATTGAAGATCATTTTTCATGTTGAACCAGAGGAAGTGCACAGAGAAAAGCAGCTGCTGCATGCAGTAAGCCTACTCTCTCTTTATACTATGGATTCTTGAATTTCTTTTTCATGTTTTCAGTCATTTTACTATTTAATTCCCACCTGACCCTGATTGGTAAAAAACAACACAACTCCTCCAGTGCACCTCTAGTATTAAAATGGATCCCTGGCACACGTGAAACAAGCACCTCCTCCTGCTTGAAGGGAACTCTCTGCTCAAGCCACAGGGAAGTGCATGAGCACTCTGCCAGCAGCACTCAGGGCTGTGCTTCTAACAGGAGACTCCAAAAATTGTCCTGATGAGATGGTAAATACCAGGTAGCACCAATTCCTTCTCCCTAGCTGCAGCAAGTAACACATAAGCTGGTTCCATTTCTGATGGATTGAAGCAGAAACACTCAATCAGCCTTTAAACTGCTGAAGTTAAATACACAGAGTTTCCAAGTCATTTCCACAGTGCTTCCAACTCCGCAAGATTTGGTTTTATTTCCTTCAGAAATAGTTCTAGCCATGTTAATAAAACTTGAATTAGAACTTTATTTTTGTTTCATATCACAAACACCAGCATCTCCCCAGAATAATGGACAATACCTAAGTTGTTCTACAAGAAATCCTGGAGAGAGAGCTCTGCAAAGGGATCCTTTCCTGAGGCTCTGTGAGGACTCTGACTGGAAGGGCTGGATGCTGCAGACAGCTAGTAAGAAAGACGACAGAGAAAGGGAAAGAAAAAGAAAACAAGGTCTCAGAATGACAGAATATGAAAGCTGAACGTGTAATGAAAGGACAAGGGGAGTTTAAGAGTTAAACTTGGCAGAAATCAACTATTAAAACAAGATGTTTGGTCATATGGAAAACAAAGCCTCTTCAATGGTTGGTGTAATGCAGAAACAAGCTGGACATGACCCTCCAGAAAGGAAACGCCAGTAGCATTTGCCAAACAAGCAGATAACCTCACACTTTCACAGTAGTTTTCTTCAAAAGAAGATACAAAACATTCAGCCTGACTCCTGTGAAACATGTTAGTCCTCTCCCTGCTTTACTGGGAAAACTACAGCCTGGCAGGGGGAGATGATGCTGGGGTCTGGCCAGAGCATGGCAGCTTTCCAGATGGTTTCTCCAGAAAGACTAGCTATCAGCATCTTTTCTTGTCATAATAGGATGCATATAAAAAGAGTCTGGACAGTAGAGAATAGATAATTCTCAATTTGGGACCTAGAAGGAGAACACAGGATATATTCTGTGAGTAGGAGAGATAAAAAAAAGGAAAAAAGGAAAAAAGATGAGAGTTTCAACTCCTACTGTGGCCATCTTAGGTGAGAACTGAAGACTGCGACTGAGAGTCTGTACACTCACAAAAATTACACCCTACAGTCATGTACCTAAAGCACCACACCACAAACTAAGTCATATAAAGCACATAACTTAGAGGTAGGTAATATTGGCATTCCAACTGCTGCTGTTGGGAAGGACCAATAATCTGCAGGCTATACTTGAAGGAGTATCTGCTATTTGTTGATTTATTTTTCCTTCTGTGTTAGTACTTCTCCCATTATAAACGGTGGTTTATTAAATCCTATTTGCCCTCCCTCTGGGTAGAGCACACGTGTTTTTGCAGTTACAAATCAAAGTCAGCATCCTCCAATTCGGGTTCTTCACTGGAACAGTTTGTTCAGAACCAAGTCACTTGCACTCCATGCCCATGGCAAAAAACATTGCATGGAAGACCTTTTCCTTTGGAAATGCCAGGCACTTGCCAACCTATGCATGACAGGGAATCTGCTTATGGAAGTTGCTTGCAGAAGTTCGCAGAGTGTAAATATTGCCATTGCACATAATTTTTCACATGAATGTCTATCTCAGAAACCACATGAGCAGAAGGACTTTCTTCAGGATCAGTACATGCTTGATCTGCATTGGAATCTTCATGTCCTCCCAAAACCCCGCTCCCAGCGGGGCACTCAGATCCAGTCACCATAAACAGATTATGGAAAAGTCATGAGAGCAAATGGGAAATGCTTGAGAAGCAGTTTCAGGATGTCAGAATTTCCCCTCTTAAAACTCTTTCTTCCCTTTGGAAAGCCATACCCCAGCACACCCCACCACTCTCCAGGATTTGAGGCAGACTAGTGATATGATCAAAAAGAGTCCTAACTTCAGCAAGGCATGCCTGCTTGATTTCAGGAGACATTCTTCCTCTTCATGGTCAAATGCCTTGAAGTCACATATTAAAAGTCCTGTCAAACTGAGCTGGCAAATCTCCAACTCATATCAAGTCCAAAGTAATGTCCCAGTTTGAAAGCAGTGTGGAAGACTGGTAGGTTAGAGTCACTTGTGCAACACCAGCATGTAACCAGACACAGGGGAAATTTCAGGAAGCCTGTTCATGTTAAAATCTGAGGAAAAAAAATTTGTCAGTGCTATTACCTAGATGCCACAGTTAAATTCTGACAAGACACACCATCTTGTAGTAAATATACATTTTAACAAGATTTATCTAATTATTAAAAAGGACACCTAAAAAAAAAAATACATGGGAAGTATAATCAGACAGGTTCCTACATTGCACCTCTCCAGATTACTGATTATAAATAGATCTGAAAACCAGGACTGACCTTAGCAGTTTCTAAGGAAAAGCATTTAAAACAACAGCACTGCCCATCAGTTTCTCTAATGCTGATCTAACTGGAGCTGTGGGTTTGGTGCCCCTACTGCCCAGAGCTTGTGTGATATGAAATGCACTGCACTGTGCTGCTCAGACAGCTTAGTCTCATCTCCAACATTAGTCTCACTTCTCACTGCCTCCAACAAGGGCAAAGCTCCCTGGAGTCACAGTAAAACCTAAGAACCTATCCATAAGCAAGCATTGGGCTGATTCCCATCATTTGCTACATTCTGGTTTCCCATGAAACAAGTCTGTCAAGCTGTTTTAGCATATATGTTAGGGATAGTGTGACAAAGCAAGCATCTGTAAGGGCTTCTTTCTGGCATAAGTCTGTCCTGAACTTCATACCCTGTTCTCACAGTTGCAAACACCCCTCAAAAAAAACCCAACTACACCCAGCCGAAAAACAACCACAAGAAATACCCACCCACCAAACCAGCTTACTCATTTGCATATTTACCTCTTCTCCATCACCCAGGTGATCACTCCTGCTTCTTGCCCTGTACAACTGGCTGTGCAAACAACTGCAGTGTTACAACAGATGTCAGCAGTAGGCTAAGTGATTTCTTTATTCTATTTTAAAAATTAAATTTTGTACTACCCATCTGCTTCCCCCTCCTAAGGCTATGTCTTTCTGGGGACAATCACACCAGAACACATGACATGTGAAGGCACACGGATTTATCATGACCGTACCATTTGATATTGGCCAACACAACACCACTGCTGGTTTAACAGTCAAGCCCTGCTGCTGCTTATTGCAACACCCAGCCCTTGTGATGGGCAGCGACATTCCAGGCCCTTTACATCAGTCAGATCTGGCTTGTCTGGAACATCCAGCATTTGCCGTACTGTATCACATCCGCCATCCCTCTGCTTGAGCCACCGATTCAGCCTGCCCCCTCCTCAGACACACACTTCCCCCTCACCAGCTACAACGTAACCAAACAACTCCAACCATTCTCACTGTTCTGGGTAGCGCCATGGAATAGTTTGCAGTGAGTAATGTCCACTGTTTTATCACAATGAAATCTTTTCTTTCTCAGATGGGAAATACTGACCCTAATGCAGGATAAATATTTTCAAAGAACAATCACACACCTTTCAAAACTATGAATGCCTTCTGCACTCAGATTTTCAAATAAGTGACTGTTCTTGTTTCATTCTCAATTATTTTGCCCTAAAAAGCCAAACTACCCTTGCTTTTAATGGCAACAATTAGGAAAAAAGTTGCAAGCATGCAAAGAGAACACTTGGAAGAGAAGCAAAGCAGGTATATACAGAGATAGAAAAACATACTTATTAACACTAATCTTTGAGAATATCAAGTTAGGAACAGTTTAATTTATACAGAAACTGGACAACATTAAGATGCCTATTTTCCCAGTCTGTTCTCAACTCACTACAACTTGGCAATAAAATTTTTGGCAACAACTTCATATCTGTCATCATGCTTTTAAGTACCTTCAGCTTTCTTTACTGTAGACAACACCCAAGATCTATTGGGAGACTGGAGGTGATACAATCTGGTGCTTTAAAAGTAAATACGAAAACCAATTTAGTTTTTGGCAGTGATAATGCCATGGACAAAACCAGTATCAGAATAATGGTGTTTACAGTGATTCAAGTGGGCAGTTTGAGCTGTGCACCTTTCAGAAAGGCATTATTTACTCTTTAAGATTTGTCTACTTAGCCCAAGAACACGTTTCTATTTCTTTTCTTTTCTCCTTTTCTATTTCTGGCACAACAAGAGCATTAACTAAACTTAAACTGCAAAATACACTCTCAGAAGAGCCTCGAGACAGTAATTTCAGAGTGATAAAAGTGTAATTCCCCTCCATGGCTATACATTAATAAACTCTGCTGTGTATGGGGAAGCTCTCACATGCAGCCCTTGTTTCATTTAAGATGCTTTACTGATGTCAGGCTTCTGAAAACTCAATGCCTTCCAGCAATACAGACTGTGTGTCTCAGGGAAAACCCTTCTTGGTCACAGCAAATGCTGACTCAAAGGGTGTGTTTTCAATGAAATTAATTCTCACAGGAGCCAAACACTGTCGGCTAAGAGAATAAATATAGCTCCATACACCTCATTTGTGACTAATTCCTCTTTCTCCTGTTCTGACAGCCAGCTGGGATTCAACCTAGGCCATGCCCTGCAATGTCAAATGAAGCAGAAAGCCTCACTGAGCTATTCAGACCCATCTACCTGTTCATAACTGAATCAGGGACCTAGGCAGGGTTTTTATAAGGACTGTTTCAATTTTTTTTTTTTTTTAATGTAGGAAGAATTCCTATCCTTGAGGATCCTTTTACTTGGTCAATATTTAAAAACTGTCATAAACACTATTTGTTCTCTTGAAATGCTATAAAACCCATGTGAAAAATTCCAAATCATTTAAGTGACAGTGAAGGTGCAAAGCAGCTTTTTAAAGTACAAGAAAAAGTCAGTTGAGAACTGGATTTCCAGCTAAAGAAATCTAACAGCATCTCTTTCAGATAAAGCACCTAAAAAAAGGTATTTAAAAAAATATCTATCCACCAGGCTGTATTTTAAAGAAGACAATGGACACACTGCCCACTGGTAGCACACAGCAGAACCTTTCTTGTTAAAGGATCAGACTGAGGCACTGAAAAATGCTTGAGGCTCTTTTTAGTTCCAGCTTACTGCTGAATTCTCTTCCCTCCACAGTCTAGTCCCAAACCCTGCACTTACACCAACCTATACATGAATGCTTTTAAAGAGTCACCTGTAGAGACAGAGCTCTTTATAAAGTAAGATCAAAATACAGGCACAATATTTCATTTTTTGAACAGAAGTCTGAGGTACAGAGTGAACTTTGAAAAACAAACATTTGATGGGTAAGTAAAACCACACTGTTAATCCTGGAGCTTCAATCTGCCAGCTTAACTTGGCTCTGCCTCTAACTGCAGTTCACAAACACAAAGTCTTAATGATCTCAGAATTTTCCAAAAATAGTATGAATGTGATCAAGGTTATCCATCCCCTCTTCCTCCTACTTTTTAAAATGTTTTTCCTACTGTAAAAAAGCCTCTCTCTTCAGATGCCTATTGGGTTATAAAAGTGAGTTCAGATAGAAATTCCCCAGTGACAGACATTTGTAAAACAAACAGTACGACGAACCAATAAAAGGTATGTATTTAACTCCGATATTGATGCAGTCAATTCAGAGTGGCCCTTCAGCACACCCATTCCAGTGGGTTAAGTAATGAATCTGGACACAACACATCTCCAGAAGCAGGTAACCAGGGGATTTTAAGGAACACTCCATTTAAGGTAACACTTAACAGGGAAAAGCCAGGTAGATTGCTATTGCTATTGCACATCTTCACTGTGCTGCAAATGCAGTTTCCTGTAAAACCAAGGAGGAACACAAAATCCACTGGAGACCACCATGGTAAAAACTAGATGGATGTGCCATGTGCCTCCCACTGAGATGGTCAGGACCAACAAATGGGTGCTGAGGTTTCACCAAGCTTGGTTCCACAATCTTTCCACAACCATCTAATGTAGTCATGGACATAAAAGGCTACATACACCTTGTCTGGCCCCTGAAAAATGCTGTAATACAAGCACACACCTTTGCACCTTGGATACTTTTATAATCTAATGCTTTTAAGTGTAACAGGGGAAAGAACAGTGACACATGCACTTAGGAAAAAGCTGTAATAGCCAATCTCACAAAGCCACACTTTGAGGGTAAAGCAGCATGGAATATGACTTTGGAGAAAAAGCCCATCTTCAGCAAAGAGCACAGACATCAACTTTTCTTGTCCTTTGTCGTTGTCACATTCCCAGAAAAACAATGCCTGAAAAAAACTACCCACTTTGCTTTGGTAACACAAACTTGCTGCTGCCAACGTGAATACAAGCAGATAAGAAGCAAGCCTCCCATGAACCACTGGGCTTGTGCAGTAATTTGTCCAACACAAGTAAATATTAATTATATCTATGTATAAAGATAACATATTAAATATACTTCTAAAGAAACTGCCTCATGTAATTCCTTCCCAGCACCAATAATTTGAATATACACACCTGTGCTCCTGGTACAGGGCCAAAGGGGTTTGGTGGTCTCATGACTGGCTGACTGTATATCAAAGTTGGCTGTGTCATTACTGGTATACCTCCCATCTGTGATGGCTGAAAAAACCCAGACAGCATGAAATCACACACAGCATTAATATACTGCAAGTTTATAAGGAGATAAAGGAAGATTGCAAAAGGGTGAAAAGTCTTGGTCATATTTCAGATACACAATCATGTGAGATCCTTCTACAATATTCTGCAAATAAAGGTTACCAGAAAGGAACATTAGAGCCTTTCTAAGGAATTCTCTCAATCACAACTGAACCCATTCAATCTCTTGCTGCAAAGATCTGAAGCACTAAAACACTTGTTAGACAAGCATTTGTGCTGGCCCTTCTGCTCCCAACAGCCAGGTCTGACAGCACTCCCCTGCCTGCCTCTGAAAGCACAAGCACAGTTTTAAGACAGCAGCGCAGTGCTGAGAGAGTTCAGGACAAAATTGAAAATTGAAAGCTGTACGTGCAATTAATGTTAAGTCATTATGCAATCAAAGTCAAAATGTGACCAACACTCCAGCTGAGCCAAATTATGAGTTTAATGTGTATTAATGGTCTTACAAAGTCAGATTATATTTAACACAGATGCACATCTCTGGCAGTGCTTTTGGCATTCCCCTCAGGCTTGGGTTGACAACCAGCAGAAGTCCTACTGAAGCAATCCCCATTCCAGGCAGCTTTTCCCTGACTAGCCCTGGTGGTGGTGGTGGCACTCCTCCTATCATGCCAACCAGCTGTTTGGGCAATCACAGGGTGAACCCCTTCAAGAAACTGACCCTGATGAAAACACCCTATAAAAAAATACAAGAACAACTCAACAACTGCTGGCCCAAGGAAGACATGGGAAGCAGCAGCCAGGGAATGCCCAGGCGCAGTGCTATGGCATTAAGGAAGCTGCCTGTCCCACCATGCTCACACCAAGGGAAAAGCCTGCACTTAGAGAGGACCATCCTCTGAACTATGGTCCCCACTGCTTCTAGGAAAAACTAAAAGGTTTTACAGCAAGAGTTGTAAATTGAGTCAACATGTCAGAGACTCCTCATGGCAGATGTCCTGAGTAAAGTCTGAATGAGCCAAGGCAGATTTCAGGATGTGCTACAGAGCCCACTGGTCATTCTGTAAGGGCTCATCTCACCCACCTGCTCAGATATTAAACAAGCAGCAGCTTGTTCCAACAAAGGGTAACAGAGCTACGGCTCCTTAATTTTAGCGCCCATTTCACACTGGCATTTAAATCCCACAATGAAAGATGCTTGACGTAACAAGAAAGAGTACTTCCCATACACTATATATGTTACCTTCCCCTGCTGCTGACTCAAAATAACTATGAAAATGCTGCTGGTACCATAAGTGCAAAGTTGTGTAGATCAAGTCTGAATCCACTTTAATGTTAGTTTAACCATTACAGCTTTGATGAAGAATATGGGAGTTCATGGGTGGGGAATGATATGATATATGATACTCTCCTAACAGGCCCTCAAGAACACAGTTGGCCACTTCTGAAGTTCACTTACTGAGCACATACAAGTTATAAAAGTAATTAAACTAATTTGGTTACATGATGAAATATTTTTTTTTCCTTTAATCTGTGAAGCATTTAATAGAATTACTGCTTGAAGGAAGTTTTGCCTTTTATTCAGGAAAGCTGTGCTGCATCAAAATCATACTAAAAAGAAGAGCTAAGGCATAAAATATTTTAAAAATTAAGGTAAGAACAAAACTTTTCAGAGCAAAATGCAGGAAGGTCAGGCTTATGCCAAAAGCTTTGAGATGCTGGTGTGTGACTAAGATCCATTTCTCAACCAAAACTACACCATATTGCAGTGTCACAAACTTGCACTTTTGTAGCATTAATAATCACAGATACTTGCTCCCAACCTCAGCAGAAGGTATTTAAGGAAGGTTTCACTACACTAAGAAAACATTTCTGTTCTGAAAGCAGCTATTTATATTGACATGATATACTTCCTTCTACAATACACTTATTTCTATGCCAATAGAGACTACCAAGAACAGACACTGTGTTAATTTTCATAGAATCACAGAATGGTTTGGGTTGGAAGGGACCTTAAAGATTATCTAGTTCCATTTTAAGAAGTTCATCCAAAAAAAAAGTGAAATAAGGAAGGGCAGAGAAACTCACACAAACACCATGCAAGTTGTTCAGAAAACCAGAAGTTAATAATTTGGTGAAGAATAAATGAATAGGAGTTGAAATTCAGTCTTCAGTAGAACAGCTCAGGAAAACAAGAGCTACCAAACTATAAGCAATCAAACAATACACAGCATCTGCCTGGTTGGAGTTGTAGGAATTCCACTCACCATCACGTAGCCCATCATTCCTGTTGGCGTTGTGGCAGGATAGGCCATTACAGGGGGTGCCTGGTGTGAGAAACAGTGGTGAACTGAGAGGAGAATAGATCAGCTGCATACTCTAAGACATTGCTTTTTAAGGATCAACTGCAGCACTCAGCTTATTATACATAGCAAAGAATAAACAGAATTTGCAGTCTTGTGTTAAGGTGTATCCTAATTGTTCTTCAGATGGAATACAATACCTAAGATAAAGTTTCTGGGCCATCTTGGAAAATCTCTAATAATGTATTTGCTTGTATCATGTTAGGACTCTGGCTGTCTGAACTAAACTGCAAGTACCACTCTCTAAACATCCTGTTTAGAGAACACAGTACAAGACTCAGAGAAGGGTGAGAGGAAATATTCACAAAGCAGAAGCACATTTTTAATCCCATGAAGTACATACTTATATTTCAGTATCAAAATTAATGGTACGCAAGGAGTCTTAAGAGAGAATTTGAACTGCAGACAGACCAAATGACCATTGCTTCTGCTGACATTTACAGGAAATTCTCTTCAGCCAGGATGGACACACTATGGGGATTCTCCTAGCAGGCTTTGATATAAATTAGACTCTCACAGGAATAGCCAGCTTGCATTCCCTCTCCCTCACTCGCTTCATTCACTGCATTTGAACATCTTAGTACTTGGCAGATACATTTATATCACTTCGATATACTTACTGTACTTTTATGAAGGTACAGTAGAATTGCTGTCAACAGACAAAACCTGGGTGAACTTATGTTTTGTAAACAGCTTGGCAATACATATGTAGAAAAACAGCTGATAACTCTTAGAAATATAAAGACAGTTCTTCATCTCTTACCCATATTCTTTATTCTACAGTTTAATATCCACTTTCTAAATTAGTATTAACTATTACAAGGACAAAAGAGTTGGATTTTTTTTACACTAAACCAGTGCTTACAGATATTCAGACAGCTTGCTGTCTATCCACTCCACCTCCCATTAATCTCTCCTTTTAGAAAAAAACTAGTAATTTCCATGCTTTTGCTGTGGGGATTTCTATTTCAAAACAAACACCATAAGCATTTTTTGGTACACAGACATTACTGCTATAGAAAAGAGGCAAATGGTAAACCATTAATTATACTGGATTAATTAAAGCAGATAAATTGTTTCATTAAGAACAGGGCATCAGGAACAGTGCTTCTGAATTCAGTTCTAAGGTATCAGCTGCTTTTTCTTATATAGTAGAGCCAGTGCAACTGGCATTCCAATTGCCATGAGAACAGTTAGAGAATCATCTGG
>VZTN01002735.1:20440-37869 GCA_013400515.1 Erpornis zantholeuca | reverse complement strand
GTGCTCATATACAGGGATGGAACTATCTGTAGAGAGATAACAATAAAAAATGGTAGGTTTGGCTGCTATTTTCAGCTTCTGTTTTGATCCATTTGAGTTTTTTGGTTTTTTTTTTCCTTTAGAAAGAAAAATCCCATTTGATTAAATCTTATCCTCTGAAGGTGNGGGAAGAAGATTTTTGTCTGCTCTTGAATTACCTCACAAATTAAGAGGGTAAAAATTGTGGGACAACAGGTGTAGTGAAGAAACAAATATGAAATATTTATTTATTTTATATTTATGAAAATATAAAATAAAAGTCTCATAGTTTTCTTCCATCTTTTTAACGAGCTGATACAAAGGCCTAAGTTTTCAGATGTTGTTTGAAAATTAATTTTTCATTTCTGAAATCTGAGAAAATATTTTATTTTAGATCCTTTTGTTAAGTCTGCTAATCTATTTATAATCTCATTCCAATCCTTTTAAATCAGTAAAGATTACGGTAACATACTGGTTTAGTTATGATATTGGTTGATTGGCTTCAATAAGTAAGGAAAAGCCAGTAGTCTGTATGTGTTTAATGGGAATAAAATGTAAAATAGCCATGCATATAGATAGAAGTATTTAGGTTTTGGGAAGAGGGCCAGTCACATTTCTTATGCCTGAGAGATAGCAAAATGCTTTGGTGCATTTAAAAACTGGTTTAGACAAAGAATTAGCTTGTACTATTTAGCACCTGGCCTATTTTATCTCTTCTCATGAAGTTCAGGGGCTGCTCCTGGAACATATTGGAGTCCTTGGTAATGTGTTGAGTGCCAACACTTTCCTACCATTGTTCTTACCCCTCAAGTCTTTTGGTTGCATGGGATTTTGTCTTCTTGGACTTCCTGCAGCTCCTTGTAGTGATATTCACAACTTCCTTATCAGTATTACATTTACTTCCTGTTTTGCATTGGAGAAGTTCAAGCTAAACAAGCCAAAAAATAAAACCTCAATATGATTCTGGTCAATCTAACTGTTTGAGAAAAGTTTCTCTGTAGCTTAATGTTTATGGTATGACAATTCCTCCAGCCTTGCTAACCAGAATGTCTATATGGGTTGCTGATGATTCCACAAGATTTAGTCTTGTCCAATACCAGGAGTGACCTGCCTCATAAGTTCATCTTCTCACTGCAATCTGTGGCTTTTTTAACTTTCTGTATTCAGTTTGTGTGGCAAACTTGGTTTGGTAGAAGGTGGATGGGCTACAAGGATGGTTTCTGGCAAGGAGACATCAAAAACTGCTTCCATTTTGGACAGAGCCAGTTCTAGCTGGCTCCAAGATGGACCTGCTGCTGGCCACAACTGATGTTACAGAACCTGTGCAACAACGTATTTAAGAAATGGTGAAAAGCACTGTGAACCAGCAGCTGGGAGAGAGGAGTTGGCAATATGTGAGAACAAGGTCACTGAAGACAAGGATGAGGAAGTGCTCCAGGTGCCAGAACAGAGATCCATTCCCATGTCCTTGTCCTAACCTATGAGTTTGTATCATATTTTCTCTCTGTCCTCTTGATGTAGTAGGATTGATAGAGCTGCTTTTTGGGCATCCGGCAGCAAGCCGAGGTCAACCCATCACACTTTTCTCATAAAGCACCAGTTGGGAAAACGTCAGTAACTACTTAGCTAGGGTCAAACTCATCCCCCAAGGGTGTATCTTGGTCAAACACATGAATATATTCTATTTAAAACACAACAATGTCTTAGTCCATAGAACCTGGTCCCAAACTAGCATTGCCTACAGAAAATGTATAAGGTACAGAGATTAAATCTTCGTTGCATATAAATGTATAAATGGGTTTCTTGGTTTCATGCGCGCAAGCATGCATGTTTCCAGTTCTTTATTGGTGCTCTCTGTGGAACCAACGAGGAAGATGAAGCCCAGAATCAAAGACTTACAGCAGCATAAATACAGAGGGACAGGAATGAAAAGTAAAGGTGAAAATTTCTCTTTTGTGTTTTTTCTACATGGTGAAAACAGTAACTATTTCAAATATCTCAGATCCCTGTGAAGTAAGTTCTGAGTTTTAACTCTGTGACATGGACTCCCAGAGACAACTCTGAACAAAAGTACTTTCTCTTGAAGAAAAAACTAACAATTTTTGTCAATTTAAGTGTTGTCACAGTGTTAAAAAAGAGATCAAATGTAGTACTAATCAAAAATACTCCAAGTAAAAATTATTAAGGTGGCATAAATGTCACATTAACCTGTCTTTCTGCTTATTCTTTGCTCTTTAAGACGTATAGTAGCCCTAACTCTGTAGTTCACAGAACATCACTCCTCTGAATTCCAGTCTATTTTGTCCTTGAATTCTTCTTCATATATCTATCATATTTGACTAAAGTATTGGAAGCTTCTAAACTGGATGAATTATTTATAAATATACCTAACATTTTGAAAAACAGATGTGAGATTTTTGAGGTGAGAATTACATTAAATAAATGATACTGTAGTATTATTGATGAATATTGATTGATTATTTATGAAATGAAAAGTTGATCAATACTTTTGTAAAGGATTGCCTCATTTCAACTTTTTATATCTGTGTTTATACCCTGTCAATCTAGCATTCAGCACCTGGCTGCTACCAGTATTTCATTAAAGCTTGTACAAAATCTGGAAGGTCATGTTAGTGACACAGTTTTGACTGCCCTCAAGCCGCTGATTATTTTTTCAGGTTCTGTTTAATTCTCTCTTGTTTTCAAGAAAGTCATGTGCGCCTGCAAATGATGTGTAATGTTTGTTATTTCTGCATGAATGCACTTAATTATCTCTAAAAATCATTTAATCAACAGATGTCTCCTCCTCCTTCCTTTGTACTAATAATTCTTCATCTTTGTGAAACTTTTTTTTTTTTCTGAGTCCTTGTGTTCCCTTTTTTCTTAGCTCTAAAGGATTTCTCCTTCAGGGCAAAGCTCTCTCTCAAAACCAAAAACTGTGTTAGCTTCTTAAAGCACACCATAAAAGCTTTGCAAACATTCCCTGGTGTATGTTTGAATACGTCCATGAGATCTGTCCAGACAGCTTAAAAGAAAAAAATACGGAAAAAAAGAATCACATAATTTGAGTAATTGCTACAGTGTGTTGTAACAACATTGTACTTCAAAATACTCTACGGTGCTAATAGCACTACTCTATATGCAAGAGTTGAAAATTTTTCAGTGTTCACAAATCAGGAGGTGTACAAAGGAGAAATTGCCCTCAGAAGGTTAAGACCACAATTAATAGGGGTTATGTTTTGTGGTAAATCTTAGTGACAATATGAGTAAAATATTTAGAATCATCCTTCAAACTGGAAATATAAATAAAAAATATTGCCTTTGCAAAGTGACTGTTAGTTATGAGTGGAATCATCTCATTTTTTAATTGAAACGTGACATTTTAAGTGCTGATACTGCAATATTTTAATCTATTGCTATTAAAGTACCCCTGAAACAAATAGAAATACTAATGATGAAAAATGTGAAATGTGTGTATTCTGTTTGCATAGTATGAAACAAAGCTAAGAAAATTCTCCTTTTGTGCTTCAAAGAAGCATAAGCCTCTAAAATGACCACTTAGGTCATAAGAATTTCCAGAAAATAGTTACCTAACATTGCTTAAAAGGATGTAATTCTCCAATTTGAAAGAATTACCTTCATGCTTTTGGCCGAATATAAAACTGAAATGATGATCAGTCTGAAAGACAAAACAATGACACAGTTTTCAAAACAATATTTCTTTTTAGAGTCTGTTGATTCACAGAAATGCGCTATAGGCTTGTTGACATAAAATTCAGTCTCTTAAAGAAATATAGACATAATGTTACAGAAATAGAATTTTTTGACAGAACATCCTACCAAATGTTTTTCAGCCCCATGAGCAATAGGGTTGCTCTACCTTTTTGTTTTTGTTTTTTTGGTTTTGGTTGTTTTTTTTTTTTTAACCCTGGTGTGTCATTTATCCATTTCTATAAATCCATCCAACAACCTTATGCACTTATTTCAATGAGAACTTCATACAGCTTGTTATGCTAATATGTGTAGGCTTATTTTTTCCTAGACCCTTCTCTCCAGTATATATTATGGGAGAAAATGCTTTTCCATGGCTATTTATTTTAGTATTAGGGCTACTTATCACTATATTGTTATTACCTATGGTGCCTAAAAATATTGGCTGTAACTCAAGATTTTACATGGCACATATTGAGACAATTGCCATTTTTTATAGAGCTGATATTACAAATACAGAATAGGTGCATATAATGTTTGTTACAAGGTAGGTACTTCATAGGATAAAACACAAGCATTTATACTCCATTATAAATTACTCTGTGGAGATAGTCTCCTATCGTAGTCAATAAAGAGAAATAGGTACTCTCAGCTTGCATACCTGATTTAGAGGTCTGAACCAAATAAAACATAATGCAACATATAAATGGCTATTTTCCTTCATTAAGTAAAAGAGGATGGCAAGGATATCAGCTCTCACAGAGACTTCTACAGTGTACACATTACATGAAATCAATCCAAGTCATGGAAGAATTAAGCTGTTCTTAAGAACATTATGGATGATTCTACAGCAAAAAAATCTATTGAGGTAAAGGTAAAAATAACATCATTTACCATTACATGGTTTAATATTTTATATCATGTCTTTAGTAGAAAATATTTGTCTCATACTCTGTACA
This sequence comes from Erpornis zantholeuca, assembly GCA_013400515.1. Taxonomy (NCBI): domain Eukaryota; kingdom Metazoa; phylum Chordata; class Aves; order Passeriformes; family Timaliidae; genus Erpornis; species Erpornis zantholeuca. The sequence goes on along the minus strand of VZTN01002735.1, from coordinate 33,181 downwards.
GTAAACTCAGACGGGGACTACATTGTACAATTTTGCTAGTACTGGCATCATGGAACAAAATGTCTGAGCTGTTAAAGCCAGATATTTTCTTGGTTTAACTAATATTACAAAGGGAAATTGTTCATATTTGTTAATATAAAAAAATTTTTTTGGCATTCCATTTCCTACACATGAGTTCCACTTATATAGCTTTGGTGGCTATGTACTACTATTATGGTGACAGGCTGCAGAATATCTAAGCCTCTCAGGGAAAGAATTGCAGAAATCATTAGGGAAATATAATTTGCATGGGCCCCAAGTCCCCTAAACACAGTCCCACTGTTAAGAGTCAGTTTGAAAGATAGTCTAGTGATAATCAACCTTAAATACAAATGTTAAACCTTAAGGAATAATGGCTACTACCAAAGAATGGATGCAACACATTCATAATGTATTGACATGTCTGTCCAACATGGTGATCTTCAAGACATAAAATCCCCCAGGATTTCAATTATTAACTCTTTGTCTGATAACAAAAATGCTACCTGAGGCAGAGTTTAAATTATTCTGTAGTAATAGGACTATTGTACATTTACCTATTGAGACATTGGACAAATGACAGTATTATCCAAGTGTTTTAGCCTTTTTAATGGATCCTATGGAGTTATCACACCTAGAAAACTCTACTTATTGAAATGCAGAGCAGCTATCTTTTGATACTAAAGAGTGGGAACTTTGGGGTTATTGTCATCACTCGTCAGATTTTCACCAGCTAAATATTCTGTGTACAGAAATCTCATCTATCCTTTTGCACAGTCAACAGAGAAATAATAGAGATTTTACAGGATGTAGATCACCAGCATAGGAAGAAATGGAGAGGAGGATCTATGGAGAGGAGAAAATCGTCTTGTAGTTAGCCTCCTAAGTAGTACTTTTTGTAGTGATCATACCAGTTTCTCACAATGTGAGAAATCTTTGGGGCCCTCCTCAACAGCTTTATGTTAGATCTTGTTCCTCAGGTACTTGTACTGAGTGTAAGTTCACAAACAATCTTGAGAAAACATTTCTCTATCTCTGCTGTTGAGGTTGAAGCACTGGCAAGAAGAAATTAGGGAGAAAAATGAGCAAAGAAAGTATAACTCTGATTTGCTGATAAAAATATTGTTATATAAGAAAGAGGAGTCTTCCATCTGGCTGTATTAATTGTTGACTAATTTAACATTTACAAACTGTTTCTATAGGATTTAATTACAGCAGTGATTTAACTGTAGACCCAAGAGGGCAACATTCATATGATATATGGTATAGGGTGTTTAATTCACTGCATACACACAATGATGAATATACATAAAAGTACAAATGTATACCTGTTAAAAATTCCCCTCAAGTTCAGTGAAACACAATTAATGTTTTTGCATTTCTCAGTGAGTGGGGGTTGAGCCCCAAGAAGTGGGTGTATCAGCCCAGGCCACATCATTAACTTTCCATGATAGTCCTCCAAACTTTGCAAACCTGAGAATTTGCCAGTTCTGAGAAGTATACCACTCAAAGGGAGGTGACACAGCCTGCTACTGCCCAGGAGACCTCACTCAGGGCCTCACTCAGGACCACCATTTATAGAATCTCATGATGGTTGGCTTTAGACATCAGTCCATTTCTGTCCTGACCAAAATCCTAGTAATTACTGGAATTTTTCAAAAGTCCAGTAACAATGGTACCATTCCCCTTGGGCAAAAATTCAGGTAAGCAGTCTTCCAAGGCTTTTGGGGGATTGTTACAAAACAATATTTAAGCCCAGAAAAGGGGTCTGAGCATAAACTGGAAAGAACTTATAAGATTCTAGAATATCCCCAAACGAGATTAAAATCAAAGGAGATTAGGTGTTGTTGCCAAAAAACAGGTGTATGTTATTTAATGGTGAAAGAGGCAGAGAGAAGGGAAGAAAAAGAGATAGAGGAAAGTTAGAGAAAGATAGGAAAGGAAAGGTGTGGGGGTTGGAAGAGGTGAGAGGGTTAGGTGGAAACATAGGCTCTACTCTCCCTCGCCGTGCATGCCAGGGTCTGTGCCAGCTGATAGCTTTGGGTGGTGGAAGGTGCTAAGCTTTGAAAGTCCCCTGGCTCTATTGTTGTTATCTTATCCTCATCAGAGGGCGGTTTGGTGCCTCAGTCCATAGCAGGGTGCAGTGCTCCTCTTTGCAGCTTCTTGTAGGACCGTGTTAAAAGCAAAAAAAATGTTTTAACTCATAAAACTATAATTTCAGTCTCTGACAGGGATGAGTGATGATTTCTCATTCCCTTCCTTGGTCAGGGAGCAGTATGCCAGTTCCAGTCCCAAGAGTTCCTGGTACTGTCAAAGGACACTTCACTGCCCAACTCATTGCACACAGGCCAATGCCTAACTGGAATTTCTGAAACTGTAGGATGCTCCAAAGCACGGGGGCAGTGCATGCACCACCACAGATATACCCACATGGAGACATGGACAAACACAGAGGACAAGGACACAGCCACAGCAGTCACTACACAGATGTCTACAGACAAGAAGCTACCCTCAGCAGCCCGTGGGGTGCCCCTGGGTGTGATTCGGGAGTCACACCAGACACAAGCCCAGATGGCCATGTCTCCTCTTCTTGGGCTGGCAAAGGAAGGTCACTAGTGCAGCACACACATTCCTCAGCTTCACAAACTCATACATTTGTGATTTCCCCAAGCACTGGCACATTCCCAGCGGCTGGAGATTAAAGATGCTGCTGGCTCCCGTACCTGACCCCAAGACCCCACTGGCTCCAGGAAGAGACATCAAGGGCCAGGGGTGCTCACAGCCCCCCTGAGTCCAGCAACTGGCATACATTCCCCTCATGCCCATTCCCCCAGTAGCTGGCACTGAGTCCTGGAAGCACTGGCACACATAGGATAAAGTGAGATTATGCAGAGGTCATTAAGAAAGGCTGTAATAAAGCAGGACACACTCCAGAGATCAGGTGCATAGCTCAGCTGGATAGGCACATTGAAAGGCCCTGTTTTGCAGCCAACTGCCCCTTTTATAAGTTTTTCTGTGCCTGTTTTGTTCAGAGGAGATTCTGGGTTTTCAGAAGTAGAAATGGAAAGAAAAAAAAAATACCTAGGGGTTTATGGAAAAGATACAGAGAGAATTTATACTGATGTCTGTAGTGACAGGACAACATAATTATTTCAAAGTGAAAGCAGGTAGCTTTAGATTGGATATAAGGAAGGAACTTTTTACAATGAGTGTGCTGACACACTCATTGGAGCAGGTTTCCCAGGGAAGTTGTGGATGCCCTGTCATGGGCCATATTCAAGGACAGCTTGGGTGGGACTTTGAGAAAACTGGTCCAGTGAAAGATGTCCCTGCTTATGGCAGGGGGCTAGGACTAGATGATCTCTAAAGGGCCCTCCCAACTCAAAACATTGTGTGGTTCTGTGATTCTGTGAGACTAATATTCCAACTACAACAGTAACATGTAAAGAACCAGCAAATGAATAATGAGACTTTAGACCAGCAATTTTAAGCAGATTTTAAAAATAATTTGTTTAATTTTATATGAAGAGATATGAGCTGTGCAAAATTAATTCTGAAGGTAACATCTAGTCTAAATTCTACTTCATAAAGCATTTTATTAATACCTATACTGTTAGCAATTGTTACAGCACTAGGAACAACATGTTTTTGTTCATCCTCATTTCCAACATCCACAAATTTTCCATATAATTATTAAGTTGTTGCATTATAACTTTTATGAAATTTAAGTAATCTCAGAACAGAATTTCCTTTTCTAGTGCTCTGACACTTTGATCCTCCTACCACTGTGGTGTGTTCATCATGGAGGACAGTAGTTGTGAAAATGTCTTTTTTATGTTAGTTCGCATTCACCTTGGGCTTATTTCATGAAGGTACAAACAATTACACTTGTTGAAAACTGATGGAGAATCAAGCCCAACTGGTTTCATTTACGCCTAGTTGATACAAGTGAATATACCACACAAGTGCAAGGTAATTGAATAGAACAGCAAATGCTGGTCTGGGTTTCATAGAATGCATAACAAAGTATTTTATTCTCGTTTTCTTGCATTCCCTAGGTATGCATGTAAAGAAGAATGGAAGAAAGAATTTTATACTGGGTTTTCTGTATTATTAAAGTAAGGAGAAAAAAAAATGTAATCTCCTGTGTCATTCATATGAGATATCAGTTAAAGTGATGCAGGTCTAATTCTGATTCAGATTGTATACTGCCTTGAAAAATTTTGGTCCCCATACTGACTCTTTTGTACTCATTTTTGGAACTGAGAGCATAATCCTCAGTTGTGCAATAGAAACAATTTGTTCCAGAGTCCTTAGCCAGTAATGTTCCAGAAAAAAGACAAACTACAAAGACATTTTCCCAATACATTTATCAGAACAATGTGATACATGCCCAAGTGCAATAGTAGCAACAAAACACTGATGATATTTCTAAGGCACGACTTAATTAAGTTGTTGTTCATGCAGTAAATACAGCATCAGATTCCCAGGCCTGTCCTACTGTGTTGAGGGACTTAAGAGTTGCATAGAAGACATTGGAAACAAGGACATGCTTCAGGCATAATGAAGAAATCCTGGGGGGAAAAAAAAATACAAGCAAATGAGGAAACAAAGGGAACCCATGACAGATAATTTAGTACAAGATAGGGGATCAAAAGCTATTTTTATTTCTTTTCGTGCAATTGAAATTTCTAAGGAAAATTACTGCAATAGAAATGAGGGAAATGAGGATTCTACACTAATAGAAAGACAGTAACAATAATAAACAAATAAGAATGTGGATAAACTTGAACAAAGTTACACTAGACCTTTCTTTATACTAAATTAAAATAAACTAAACCCTCAGTGGCAAATGGTATTCCTTAGGAACTGGTCCATACTGGGACCAGGGTTATTTAAGGTTTTCATTAATGACATAGAGGATCTAGTGCACCCTCAGCAAGTTTGCAGATGACACCAAGCTGAGTGGTCCTGTTGACACACCTGAGGACTGGGATGCCACCCAGAGGGACCTCAACAAGCTTGAGAAGTGGATGTATCGGGAGGCATCTCATGCAGTTTAATAAGACCAAACACAAACTGCTGCACCTGGGCTGAGGGAAACCGTGGTATCAACGTGGGCTAGGGGATGAACAGATCAAGAGCAGCTCTGCTGAGAAGGACTTGGGGGTGCTGCTGGATGAGGGGCAAGTCCTGCTGGATGAGGGGCTGGACATGACCCAGAAATGTGCACTTATAGCCCAGAGAGCCAAACGTGTCCTGGGCTGCACCCAAAGCAGCGTGGGCAGCAGGGCCAGGGAGGGGATTCTCCCCCTCTGCTCTGCTCTGCTCCAGTGAGACCCCACCTGCAGTGCTGCACCCAGCTCTGGGGTCCCCAGTGCAGGAAGGACATGGACCTGTTGTAGTGACTCCAGAGGAGGGACACCAATATGACTGACCCTGAGATCAGCTCAGCTGGTTAGAGCATACTGCTAATTATGTCAAGGTCACAGGTTTGGTCATCGGTCAGGCCATTTGCTTAAGAGTTGGAGTCAGTGACATTTGTGGGATCCTTCCAACCCAGAATGTTCTGTGATTAGAGAGATGGAACCTGTCTCCTATGAAGGAAGGCTGAGAGAATTAGGATTGTTCAACCTGGAGAAGAGAAGGCTTTGGCATAACCTAATAGTGGCCTCCCAGTACCTGAGGGGAGCCTTACAAGAAAGATGGAGAGGGACTTTTTAAAAGGACAGGTTGCGATAGGACAAGAAAGAATGGTTTTGAACTGAAAGAGAAAAGGTTTAGATAAAATGTTACAAAGAGATTACTTAATCTGAGGGTAGTAAGACACTGGAACAGGTTGGCCAGCAAAGTAGTGCTGCCTGGGAGTGTTCAAGGCCAGGTTGGATTGGACTCTGAGAAACCTGGTCTAGATGAAGATCTCCTTGGTCACTGCAAGAGTTTGGACTAGAAGATATTTAAAGGTCCTTTCTAGCACAAACTGTGCTATTTTTAATGGAAATACTAATGATGATTTTATTTATATTGCTCTTATAAAGACTAAGAAGGATACATTGGAAGAAAAAGTCCATAGTATTTGCAAATTTATTTCTCAGCTTCCAGGCTTACCTAATTATAAAAACTGTAGTGGTTCTCCTGCAACACTTTCAGCAGGAACAGGTATGATTTGCTGTCCCATGACAGTGATGCTAAGGACTGACATATTCCTGCTCAAGTGATTTAGGTAGAAAATCCAGCATAGGTGTGCCTGCCTGTGCTTGATTTCATATCTAGGGATGCTGTGGATGAATGGCCTTCTCTATTCACCTGAAGGAAATGAGAATCAGAACAGCTGGCTTTAGATAGAAAATTTACTATTATTATTATTATTACTATTATTATTATTATTATTATTATTACTATTATTAACTCCCTGACAGCTTAAAGCATTTGACTGCATGGAAACATATCACTTAATAATTCTGTGTGTTGTATCCTTCATCTGATGCAGTGATGGAACTGGTGTGAGATCAGTGAATGGCATAAATTTCTCACTTATTGAATTTTAGCAATTCTACATTCCAGATTGCAATCTAATTTTTTCAATTAAAAAGAATATTTTTTTAAAAAAATGTACTTAGTATTTTCCTAATGTTTTTTTTAATCTATACAAGTATTTCTCTTTTTTCTTTTTTCTTTTCCTTGCCTCCCTCAATATGTTGTGTGTTTGCAAATTGATTTTTGACATAATATTTCTATACAGATGTATAGGAAAATTTCATTGTACAGTGTTTCATGAAATAATGAGCATACTGTTTATAAAGCACTAATTGGAATCTTGCATTTAAAAATTATTTCCTCTTCTAGTATTGCTTTAACAATTAAATCCATGAGCCCTGTAACTTACAAAAAAAGAAGTGTCCCATGCACTGATCAGAGTACTACCAGAGATTTATAAATTTATATATAATGTTACTGTCAACGATTTTTGGGTTCAAGCCACAGTGAAGTGGGACATACAGACACAGATTTGGACATATAAGCACATCTGTACACAAATGAAGCAAGCTGCATTATGAGTTGGTAAGTCTCAGTGTCCTAAATATTCACCTGAAGAAAAAAAAACTTGCTTCTCTGATACAGGAATCTTTAATAAATGCTAAGAAAATAAGTGCACATTTTCAGGTTGTACAGCTTTGATAGAAGTTTTATAACTGTAAAGATATTAAACTTAATGAAAAAAATACATTTTAAAGTTTAAATCTTGAAAGTTTACCTTTAAATTTAAGCGTATTTTTGGGGGGGTTTTGCACATGTACTAAATAAGACATTTTGTGAAAAGCCCTATTCTAGGGAACAGTATCATCCTAAATCTACCAGTCTTTGTAATATCTCTAAGAACTCTGAAATATTAAATAATAATAAATAGCATTTCTAACAACACCACCACCATCTTTTATAACCACATTGTTTAAGATGCAATTTAGTTACTATTTCCATTAATACTTTACACATTTGCCAGTGTTACACTTTTTATGACTAATGTAATCTCTCGACATTGAATTCTTAGACCAGGGATTTCTGAGGAACTGCAGTAGCTTTTCATCTGATATCTCATCTAGTAACTCCAGCTAAAAGGGCAGTGTTGCACTTACACTTCTTTATAGCTCCTATCTTCTGTGGAAAGTCTGGAACTACTTCATAGAGAACTCTGCAGGATGATTTCAGCTTTTCCTTTGAGGAATTTCAAAGATATATTCCTTCCAATAGGAAATGTCTATATTTTTGTGACACTTTCACCAGGGGAGCACTGTGCCCCACATGACAGGGGACACTGTAATATGCTTACCTATGAGACATTGCATTGCTCTTATTGAGGTTAATCTTTTGGTATTTTTGAATGGCTCTTAAAATATTTGGCTGAAGATCTCATGTTGCTTTTTCCCAGTGCTTCCAAATAAATCTTCAAGGCCTGCATTGGTCTGAAATAGACCTAAAAGCACCTTCTAGATGCAGAAAGTATCTAAAAAATTAGCATTTTTTATTTGTGTCAGTTTTTTTGTCCAGTAACTAAGTTCATCAGTACTTTTCTCCAAATATTTAGTGATGTCTTAAATGGCTACCTAGAAACAGAGACTGGACAGGAATAAAGGAGAGATTTATTTGAAAGGCCTTCAGAGGTACAATTTTGGGCTCCAGAGGATCCTGCCTCAGTGGATCCCAAAATGGACAATGACAGGTCACGAGTTCTTCACACTTTGATATCAGCATAAATTCACCAACCAGAACCCAGCCAATGATGGAATTTCCCCAAGCTTGTCCCCCCTCTCCCCAAGATGAAGGTTTACAGTTCTTGGGCCTAGGGCAGTCTGGGTGTCCTTGGAGAGCAAGCTAGAGAGGTTTTATTATGTCTATCTTGGCATGAGAGAACAGCACTTAACAATCTACAGGAAACTTTAGAGTTACACTAGCAGTACAGGATTTGAAAAATATAAAAGTTAAAACCTAAGGCATCATTAGAACTACAAGACAGGTAAATTAATACCTGACTAGAAAAATCCTCAAGATCATGTTTTCATGCACTGTGCATCAAATTGAACCTACTTTCTTTAGCAAGCTTTTGAAACATATAATTGATTAAATCACTGTCCATTTCTGGTACAGTTACAAATGAAATTGCATCCTGGTTAATAACATATTTCCATCTCTAATGAAATGCAGTAGTGTTTGTACTGACTAAACAATTTTCAGGATGCTTAGAACTCTTCTCTCCTTAATCTTGGCTCAACTAGTTTTATCTCATAAGAATTCCCCAGTGATAAGGGAATCCCTGGCTCCCATCTTAGCAGCACAAGCATAGCCCATCAGACAGGCTACAAGAAGTTGAGAGAAATCTGTCTGACATGCAGGAAGGATAGCATCTGAACCCAATTGCAGGCCACAGGTGCTAAGGAGAGCAAGGCTAGATTGCCTTCAGCTCAGAACAGTAAAAGGGACATTCTGACTTGTTAGATAAGAAGGATGGGAAGGGAGAAGTAGCGAAAAGGGTAATGGGATGAAACCAGGCTGGAGTAAGGAATACATAAAGGGATAGTCTTTCTATAAGAGGATAAAGAGTTCATTCAAGGGATGAAATAGGATACAAGGTTTGTTAGTCCTATAAATTTTCTTATAACAGGTAAAATTAGCCCTGTAGGATTATAAACCTCATATAAAAAGACTGAGATTTTGTAAGGATAAGGTTTCATTATTTGATAACGCTATAGAATAATGAAGCAGAATACTGAAATAGTCTGTGATTGATTTGTTCATATACAGCTTCAGTGACAGTGACATGAAAATCGATTAAGTCAGGCTTGGAAGTAAGTAATTATAACTAATATGTAGGACACACAGAAAATTTCTCTACTTCCTGAAGGATGGGACTACTCAAACAACTCCAAAGTATGCAGTCTTAGGACACTTAGAGCATCTGCTAACCACTTTCTTTATTAGGAAAATATAGAAATAATGATGGATCTGACAGGAGTTGAAACAGAAGCTGAGACTTGCATATGCTTGATAAAAGCCTAACTTAGAGCTTCATGTTTACATTTACAGAGGACTTAAGATAATACCTTTAAATTTTGATGTATTTGTTTCAATGCTTCTTTAAAATATTTAATATAGGATGCTGCAAGCATCATCAGACCAAATTGACAGACCAACATAGATGACACCAATTATAGGATTTATATTTCTTGGGATAACAACAGTAATGGCAGTAAGTTATTGCTTACTGAATGGGGTAACTCTAGGGTTAGGTACTAAAGGAAAGCAGGTGAGATGGGGAATGTCTTTCATAATTTCATGATTTAAAAGCTAGTTATCCAGATTCTTGTTATATTCTATGTTTCAAACTATAACCATAGACCCAATTTTTCAATAATAGACGTATCCTACTCCTACTGCCAAAAAGATGAAATTTACTGTGGTATGTCCTTGCCTAGCTTGAAGAAAAGATTAAAGATTTAATCACAATGCAAATCTAAGAAATAAAAGTTATTGTACTGGATCTGGCTAGCTGGGATGGAGTTAATTTCCTTTATCATAGCCTGTATGGTGGTGTGATTTGGATTTGCAATTAAACAGTGTGGATAACACAGAAATTTTTTTCTTGTTGCTGAACACCACTTGCAAACTTCAAGGGATGGTTTTTTTTTGTTTTTTTCTACTCTGCCCCACAAGTGAGAAGGCTCACTACCCCCACTGCCAGTGGGGTGTAGTGAATAAATTACCTCTTTGCTTGCATACTCAACTTTTTCTTCCTATTGAAAAGTCTCTCTCAGTCCATGAGGCCACTTTTACCCCATCCTGAAGGAGACAAGAGTGAGCAAGCAGTGGTATGGGTGCCTAACTGTGCTGGCAGGAATCAACCTACCACAAATGTAGATGTAAAAGAGCAAACAATAAAAGATTTAGTATTTATTCAGTGTGAGGCTTCTTTACTTCCATGATTTTTTTCATAAGTATATACTTGTTTTATATTTGATAGTATTGCAGTTTTGCTAGATTTCAGTATCTTTTCTGAGTGAGAACCTGTCTTTAGTTCAAACTGAGTTAGGTATTGACTGAACCAGGAGAAGAAAGCAGTGTAAAACTAAAAAGGGAGAGAATGGATAGCTGAGAAGTAAGTTCACTACAAGTTAGCAAAAAAGCACAAATACTTTATATTGTAAACTCTTCTACACCAAACAAGGTAGAACAATGCCTGCTGTCAATATCATAAGGGAGAGGCAAGTAAGAAATGTTACCAGAAAAAAAACTGCTGAAAACCAGAGAGAAAAATTAACACCAATTTTCTCCTAAAATATTTTAAAATAGATATTTTAAGCAGTGTTTTTTGCTGAGCGAAGGCATGAACAGTTCATAATTACAAATTCCTGAGTGTATTTTTAAATGCTCTTTAGACACACTGGTTTGTGCCAGTCACTTTCATGAACATATTACGCTAAGTAAGTTAAGTTGCAGACTAGCACTTTGCACTGTTTTACTATGATCAGCCACAAAGACTTCTTGCACATTTTTCATCCTTTTTCCTTTTAGAAATACTACATATTTAAAGTTCTCTTAAAGGAGCATTAACCATAAAATTAAAATTATAAACCTAATGAAAAAAATGAAACTGTAAATTTTGCATGCTACAGAGCCAGGACACCAGTGTTGTGTAGATACGTGTGCATATGTACATTCATTCTGCTTAGAATTTACAGCTCCATCTGCTTAGATTAGTTTTCAGATGTTAAACGAATAGGAAGTTTTCACAGGAAAATTTACTTACTCTTTTTTCAGTTTTTGCACTTAAAATTCCAATCATAGATATTCTTCTCTAAACTTCCAGTAAATTTACCAGTATGCATATATGGAAAGTAATTGGATCACTTTCACTCCACACATCCTCTCTTTGTAACAAAAAGACATGGAAGGCACCCACATATTTTTTTGTTATCTGTTGGAGCCTCTGTAGACATTCTTCCCATTATCTGGAAAGGCAGATCTTTGGTGCAATGGAAAAATTCCAGCTCTGCAGCTGGCACACAGCAGTTTTCAGGACCCTTAGCATTTCCCTCAAATCAGACTTTTTTTTTCTTTTTCCTGTGACCTAAAAAGTGCAGTACACTAAAAAACTCCATGTTCTTTAATTATTATTTAAGTATTAAGACTAAAACATCAATTTTTATTCTAGAGTTACATTATAACTGAAAAATAGTACTGATGACCTATTTTAGATAAGAACTAGCAAAACAGCTCTAAAAGATTCTTTAGATATCCAATCTTTTGGGAATTATATGTAACCTAAAGTACATGGAGGCCATTCTCCACAATCTGTTTTCTGAATTCTTGTATCTCTCTGCCTGTTTCAGTGTGTTATGGAATTGTTCATTCTACAGTTTTAAATAGCTCATCTATTTTTTAGATACCATTTGAAATAGAACCCCTGTGGTCCAGGAAACCCAGAAGAAAATGTTTTGAACTAGGATGTCGACTATCAGAGAGTTCTGACAGCAGAATGCAAAATAATATAGTCAGAAACTCTTTCACTTTCACCTGTTTCCTCTTGAGGTGATCAGCAAGAACTCATTAGCAGAACTTCCCATACCATTTTGTAAGTCTTGCTCCAATAGGTTATGCTGAGGTTTTAATATGACTTTCATCTAAAAAGAAGAGAAAAAGATGCTTGAAAGATGAATAGTATAAGCTCTCATTTTATTCAATATAACTTTACTGTATTTCAAGGTTTATGTGACATACAGAGGTAAAAGCTGCATGTACTTTAATAATAAAAGTAGATTCCTGTTGTGTATCCCTATAAAGTTTACTTATGGGATGGAAATACTTCACTACAGTCAGTGTCACTAGTAAACAATTATTTAAAAGCTGTGGGAATTTTAAACACATGTGGTTAAAGCACACGACCAAGCTGAAATCCATGTCAAATGATGGCTCAATAAGATGAATTTAGGATTCAGTTTCTGTTTAAATGTCAGCATGTGTTCAAGGCCAGAATGAGGATAGAATTTAGATGTTCCAAGGTCTAGCAAATTGTTTTCACAATCATAACCACAAGGTCTAGGAACTTAAAAAGAATTACTCTTGTCCTGAAATTATTAATATATTGGATTAAATTATTATGGATAATGGCAGTCTGATTTTTACCTTTGAAGAAACAGAACTCTAAGAGAGACTCCAGTCATCATTGGACTT
>VZTN01002735.1:0-15726 GCA_013400515.1 Erpornis zantholeuca | reverse complement strand
TCCCATCTCATATCTTTCTTTTTCTTATCTTCTGTTTTAGCACCTCATCCACTCCTGAGTGCCACTACTAGTTTTGTTTGGAGAAGTTTATATATTAATTGAAAGGGTGTTCAATTTAGGTTTATTTTAGTCTGGTCAGATAAAGTTTTGATCCTGCTGTTGAGAAAATGCTGTACCACTCTTTTTTTTTAATCTCCCCACTAAAGCCCCTACAGAAAACAGTTATAAATGCAAGTCATCTTTCTGAGGCCAGACATACTCTGTGAGATATTTCAGGCTTTAGAGATCAAGAGAGATTAATTTTGAAGGTGGCTGATATGAGATGACTGTTTCAGGAGTCATCACATTAAGTAATATTCTGGGAGAAGATGGTGGTGATTTTGTTTTACTTTTATAAATAAGGAGATGCCCACATTCTGAATTTGCTTAAATTTTTACGGTGCTGCTACCAAAATCCAGATATTAACAAGATTCCAGGGAAATGCCAAAATGTGATGATCTATCACCATGCAGATGGGATAGAAGGGGATCTTTTATAACTATCCACTACAGAAAAGAACTTTTAATTCTCAGTGAAGACTCATCTGGCAGTCTTGTCTGCAAGAAAATTAAAAAAAAAACCAGGTAGTTCACTTGAAATCCACATCTTTAAAGATATTCTATTTCAAATTAGATAGGATGTTACTGGTGAGCGATAACATCAGAGACACATACCAAAGAAACTGCAAAGCATAAAAGAAAGATAGAAACAAAGAAAGCTTTCAGGCTAGTTTAAGGATAATAAAACAAATAGGCTGCTCAATCACAGCAAATACATAGGTTTTGTATGTACTAATTACGACCACTGACACCTTGAAGCGTCTTCTGTATGTGCTCTGCAGTATCCACAGAACAATTTAGATTCTCACAGCTGTTGCCAAAAGTCAGTCCATTGCTTTAATTAATCTATTCTCATTATCAGGATGGCAGTTTTTCTATGAACATAAAGCCAAAGGAGAAGATGTATCATTAGTAGAATTTTTGCAGTAATTTGCAGGATATTGAGACATTAAATATTTTCTACCCTTAGTGAAGTTTTTTGATAAGTAACAATAACAGTGACATCTCTAAACACAATCTTCAAATATATACTTGAAGATTTGTGAATCTGGTGGATAACATAAAATGCCATTCACACTAACTAACTGTTTCTTCATTTCCTAATAAATTAAAGGGTGTTGCATAGAACATATGGCTTTATGGCGATCTAAATATTCTTCCAAGATTATGAAAACATACCTCTTGTTATAAAAGAAGTATGTAATTACAGTGACTTAGTAAGAGAAGAAAAAGTGGGAAGTGGATTCTCCAGTAGAAAAATGCACAACATACTTGATCTCTCCCTTTCTTTCTCTGTTCCATTTTTTATGGATAGTATATAGCTATACAAGATAGATAATATGAAAACATATGCAGCATTTTTTTTAGACTGAAAATACATTCCTACTGGTTTTCTATTGAAAAGTTAAATACATAACTTAAAATTACATTAGATTTGAATTAAAAGTAAAAAGGTAAGATATAAGGGGAAATTGCAGCAGGAATATTTAGTAATTATAAATATATATATATTATGACTCCAGCAAATTAATTCTAAATGTTGTATTTAAAAACAAACAAACAAGTGCACACCTGAACCTGTAAACACGTGGATATTCCCACGCACACACAGCCCCTTTCAGAAGTAACAAATGATCATAGATCTCTCCAATAAACAAATAGTTCTGAAAAATACACTCAATAATACTTAAATTACCTGCCAGTTAAGAAAGGATAATCAAAGACAAAAGGGGGGCACAAAGAACTGCAAAACTTCAAGATGACAGAATGTAGCACATATGTTTTGCCTTTTGTTCTTGTTTTTTTTAAAGGGGCAAACAAGCAGCTCATTCATTTCCCATCAACAGAAAAATGAATACAGGCTTTAAGAAGTGCCAATTTTCACCAAAAATACACGACAGTATGTACCTGCCACCCTTATGTCTAAAAGGTTTCAAATTCTTCCTCTTGGTGATCACATGATGGAAGCTTAAAAATGGACCAGAATATTATTATAATCTGGTCTATTTAAGGTCTCAAATGGTCATGGCAGAAAAGCTTAATGTTTCTATCTACAGGATTTATTTTTCAGCTGGATTAAGTGATATGTCTTGGTGATTTTAATTTGCCTTGTGATCTGTAAGGACAGCTATTGAAATTTTAACAAAATCAGCCAAGAATAACTTTCAAGAGGAGCTGGCAACTTATGTTTCTGAGTAATATTCTGAAAACAAAGTTAATTGGATACATAATAAGCAATCAATATTTTTAAGAATGGGAAATACTGATACTTATCAATTTGTTTTTTACTAATAATAGCTATATTAGGCCTCATAATGAAATGTGTATTAAACCTCAGCATAAGGAGGAGCCAAAGAATTATTAATTCTAAATAATGCTGTTATTTTGAATTATGCTGAAAAGATGTCATCTTAGTAAAATGATGTACACATACTTAGTAAAACAAAAAAACTCCAAAAATGATTGAGTTATGTAAGGGTTTACAAAAAAGATAAAGTTTTTAAAATCACAGCAAATATGTCATCACTACATTCTGATGGGGCACACATCAGGTTGTATGTTCACTATGAGGCCATTGGAGTGACCAAATTTTAAACTGCGACCCAAAATTTGGAATCTCCAGCACTGACCATGTTTTCCAAGCAACTTGGATTAATAATAGACAGCTTAAAGACTAATGCATAATTCAGATGCTCCTGCTGACTTGGTCACTGCTCCCATCTCAGATTTAATGTTTTTTGTAGTTAAGGACATAAATATTGTTGCATCCTGGTAAATATGATTTGGCCATTAGTAGTGGAAGGTTGTAGACCTTGCACTGACCAGACTCTCCAGGGTCTCAGCACTTGTCTGGGCTTGTCCTGTTTTCAACTCCTTGGCACAGCCAGAGGACTTCAGAGACCAATTAATCTCAGCCTAAAGTAGACATTAAAATTTGACCAGCCAATTCTTCGTTGCTTTAATTATATTTTTACAGATTTCCCCCACGTAATGTAGATGTGTCCCACTGCTCCCTTTCTGATTTGGCAGCTTGCCTGTGCCAAGTGTCCCTGTGACATTGTGTGATAGATGGTGTTGGGAGATGGAGACCATCTAAATCCTTCCTTGCATTTCCTGATGAGAAAAACAGAGAAACTGTAGGCAGAATGAACTTATTCTGAACTCAATTTACCTAAAAAAGACAATGCAGTTAGAGGTAAATCTAGGTCTTCTTGGCTTTTAGGCTCCTAGGGTTTGCTCAGTTCAGGTAAATGCGGATATGATAATAAGAAACAAGAACACTTGCCTGAGAGAAGAGCTTTCATGTATCGTTAAAATCATCTATGAGATTTTCTATATTTTTGTTATTTAGCAGGCACATTTCCACACTTTTTTGTGTTCTACAAGGGTTTGTGCTCTGAAGACCATAAAAGAATGATTTGTAATATTTCATGTCTATCAGTTAATTACCCAGAAAGGGAGAAAAAATACAAAAGGAATAAAATGTACAATAAATCAAAAAATGCATAAAATATAATAACCAATATAGGGTGGATAAAAATTTCACAAACATATATTTACAAAGTTGTATATGCAGCATACATGAACACTAACATGAACACTTACTGTTGGATAGACCACTAACAGTACTGCAGATGCAAGTACTTGTTATGCTTGTTAATGTTGCTTATTTTGTAAGTTATAATCCTGAGCTGGCTGAAAAAAGGGGACCAGACATTAATACGCAAGTCAGTTATACACATGTATCTTATTATTCAAAAAATTAATGAACCTAACCTAAAAAAAAATAGAAAATAGACCTTCATAATAAACCCATTAAACATTTACACAGGCATAATTTTAGTGAATAAAAAAGCTCTTCAGACATACAAATCTATGGGTCATGTCCTTTAATTTGTCATAGGTCTGCTGAAGTCAGTGGAATAATATTTTGCACTGAATGAAAATGCGTTTTTCTCTGTTATCATATTAGTTTCTTGTTGTCTTAATATTATCTACAATTTTTCCACTTATTAGTAATTATGTAGAATTTCGTTGTATGTAATCTGAATTTTGTTGAATTATTTGCTGTACAATACATTCCAAGAAGAGCTATGCTTTTAGTCTATGCAATGAATTTTGGCTATGCTATTCCCATTAGAGTCAATGGGTAATGAACTACTAAAACACCACTTTGAAAAGTTATGAGCAAGAAACAAAATGAAAAAGTTCAGTGGCTACAGGAAGAGGCTTTGTTGTAAAACTTGCTCAGTATTCAGTTGCTTGGCTTGCTGAGCTGCAGTGTGCGTGCTTTGCTGGATACTGAAGTTTTAAATCTTCACTGCTGGTCATTTGTAAAAACATCATGCATCAATTCATGGGTTCTAGGATAGTATGGAATGGGCCTGAAAGTACACAACTGTTTTCAAATTAGGAAGAAAAACACCAAGAAAGAGAATGATATATTATTAAAAGCATATTAAAAAAAAAAAAAAAGAGAGCAAGAGAAAAAGAAAAACAGTAATAAAACAAAAAGATCCATTCATGTTCTGGACATTGTTTTTAATCTCCAGTCAGAAAAAAATCTGAGGTCACCTTTCAGCACTCAATATATCTTTGTTTATTTATCTGGAATACAACGAATGAGAAATATAGAAAAATGAAAATGAAAAAAATATACCAAGTATACAATCTCTTCCTTTTTTATTTTTTTATTTTTTTTTCCTTGAAGGATATAATCACTAAACAAAACAGCATGCTTTTACTGAACACCATCTGAAGACATTGCTTGGTAAAGAAAGTACTCAGCAAAGGATGTTCTCCACTTTATGAGTATATAAGACATGAAGATTACAGAAAGCAAAGCCTGAAACCATTACATGAGTCAAGTTAGAAGCATTAGGCTACAAAACACTCATACATTATTAAATACCACAGCTGTGGCATCACAGTACTTCTTAATTCCCCTTTCCACTGAAATAAGAAAATTATTTGTTAATCATTAATTAGAACAATAAATCTAAGGGAAAAAAAGAATTATATTCAAACATTTCTGAATACAGGAAACTTTGAGAAAATAAATACCTTGTTCTTTTGAAATAATCTCTATGGTATGCCAGTATTTCAAGTGTGTTGGTTGTGTATAGCACATGTTTAGGGTCTTAATTTTGGTGTAATATATATGAAGATATTTGGGGGCTGGATATTTAAGGAAGAAATGTGAAGAGACAGAAGAGAGAAGGCGGGCATGTGGTAACTTGAATATTTATGGCATGAAAGAAAGATGCTGGAGTAATTCTCAGACAACATAATTCCTTTAATTTAAGACATTATGATACACAAGCTCTTTTCATGATTTACAGTCATGTCATGGGTTGTAGTCTATAACTTTTTGGCCACCTGTCTGTTTGGCACTCATGAGCAATGACAACAGTTCTGTTCATGGTGTAAAAGAAGGATCATGCCAGCTGAGGTGCAGTTTTTCTCCATCATCACTGGGCTAAACACCAAATGTCTTGCTACTTTATTGACACCACACTTACTCTGCTAGTTTGCATTTTTATTTAGGTAATTTTATCAATACATTTTGTGATGGCTTACTTAACAAAATTTGCTGAACTCTGAAACCTTTTTCATTTTGGCAAGATAGCTCTAGATCCACAATATAGACAGGGTCCTGAGCGCTTTCCTCTCCCTGCCCCTCTCCCCCACCCCCCAATTCTGGATCCCCCCACACTGTCCATGGCCCTGCAGAGCCATGTCAAGCCAGCTTTGTCAGCCCTGCAGAGCCACCAAGCCCTGCCCCAGCAACACTGCAGCAGGTCCAGTCCAGCACCCCACAGACCTGTCCTGCCTGGTTACAGACTCTGATGCCAGAATGATTTCTTGTTTTTTCTTTTGTACCCCTCTTACATACTCTTTTATATAGTTTTATGTATTCTCAGTGCTTTTAGCCTATATACTCATAACTTTCCAAGCCTGATAACTTAGCTGAGATCCACAGGAGACCAAACAGTCTGGAAGCCCCAGACACCAAAGTCCTCTCCAAAACATATTTTTTTAAACTAAGATAGGCCCATCCAAGGGGAAGGTTCCTCACTCAAGCCTCTCGCTGGGGAATCTTTAATAAATATGTTAATTTTCCAAGGCATATAATTGTGTGTATTTCATTGTGATGGTGTTCATGCATTTTCAGGGCATGAACGAAGTGCTGTACCCAAGGATCCTGAAATAAATACCAAAGTAAAACCCCCTTTTCCCCATAAACTCTGTTTTGGTTTTAATTCTAAGACTAGGGAAAGGCAAGAACCCCACCAAGCTAGATCAACCTGTGGGCCTGTGATCTGTCCTCATTCTTAGGGAGATGTCTGATGCTGGTACAGTCCCTGGCGCTCCCTGGCTGACCCGCTCCTGTTCCTCATGGTGACCAGTGGAGCATCCCAGCAATATCCACCTTGAAATTGTCCAGGTTTGTGTATGGGTTATGTTGGGATATTATCCATCAATGAACCACCGCTCACAGGTTTTTTTATCTTTCATTTAATCCTAAGAGAGTCATCCTGTGAGTGCACCTATGTAGAATAATCGGCAAAAGTGGGTCAGTTATCAAGATGTAGCCAGAAATCTTTTTTTGTTTCTCATCTACTTTGAAACTGTTAGGAATATGAAAGCTGTTCCAAATATACCTAGCACCTGTGTTATTAGATAGGATCTCACTACCTGTATATCACCATTACAGCTTAACCCCATCCAGCAGCCAAGCCTCACACAGCTGCTCACTCACTCCCCCACCAACAGGATCAGAAGGGCAAAAGATAGAAAATGTGTGTGTTGAAAAACAGCTGAATAGGAAAGGCAGAAGTTGCACACAAACAAATCAAAACAATTAATTCATTCACTGGTTTCCATGGGCAGGCAGGTGTTCGGTCATCTGCAAGAGAGCAGGGCCCAATCACCCATAATGGTGACTTGGGAAGACAAATGACAGAACTCCAAGAATCTTGCCCTTGCTTCTTCTCCCCTCACACTTTACAGAGGAGCATGATGTCATATGGTCTGGAATATCGCTTTGGTTAGTTGGAGTTAGCTGTCCCGGCCATGCCTCTCTGCAACTTTCCATGTGGCCCCAGACTCCTCACCAGTGTGGGAGTACTAAAAGCAGAAAAGTTATCAAACCTGTGTTCAGCACAAATGCAAAACACAAGCACGTATCAGCCACCATGAAGAAAATTAACACTACCCCAAACAAAGCCAGCACAATCACACACAAACTCCCTTACAGAACACCTAGAGCTCTCATAAGTGCTGTAATGCATCAAAATGAGCAAAAATTTTCAAGGAATGATGAGAAAGCCAAGAAGAGTTTTCAATAGCACATATTTCCAGTACTAAATCTCTCTCTCTCTATGTCTTTCAAACTTGCAAGCAGCTCCAAGTAAAAGGCATGTGCCACATGGTGACAAGAACTCTTGTAACAGAGTGAGAACCTAATAATTGTCACTGCCTTGGCTTCATTTGCTGTTTTCTCAGTGGTACCAACCTCTGTGCAAATGTCTATGAACACAAATATATTGCTGTTGTTTTGTTAGTTTGGAAGAACGGAAAGCGTTCCACCTTTTCTGTGCTCTGTGTAAAACGTGCAGTAATCCAGGGGATGCTGTTCAGTGCACTTGCTGCAGAGCACATGGTGAAAGAGGCTGTTTCTGTATTTTAAACATCTCACAGAGACAATAAAAGAGCCTCATCTATATCTATGGGATAATGTGAATAAACTCAATAGGCAGCACTTAGTAAAAATATATCCTTGGAAATATAATGCAATATCCTAAAGTAATTTCATAAATGTGAGTCACCTAATGCAATTATAATGTTATAAAAAGCCATTTCAGAGGCAAAAAGTCTTCATACATGATTAAATAACAAACTTTGTCTGAGCATACTGAGGATTTTTTAAATTGCAGCAGTCCTTTTATTTCAGTTTCTTCTTCAGATATAAGATGAGCTTTATATAGATTTATCTTCTGTTTTTAATTTTCTAGGTAGTGTTAACATTCTCTCTAAAGCAAGAGATGAAACAGAACTGAAAGCACTAATGCATAAAATACTTTCCTTCTTCAAAGACAAAGAACAATACACTTTTAAGTTTAGTGGTGTAGCTTTCACCAACATAATACCTCATTATTCATGACATTTTGTCCATTATAGCATGAGATTCCTCTAAAGATAGAAGTAATCATCCAACAGAAAAGTCTAGCTAATTATCCATTGTCTGAGAAACTGAGCCAGTGTAATGGATGAAACATCAGTTACAACAATTGCTGATGTCTACTGACAGAAGAAATGCATCTCTGAAATTACTGTACCAGAAACCTCAGAAATCTGAGTTGTCCTTACCTTCTTTCTCTAGATGGATAGAAAAGTTTGTTTGAAGCAGAAAATTATATATATTCACACATATAAGACATACTAAATGCCTTAAAATTATTATGGAATGTTATATAAACATTACTTTTATGGAATGTACAAGGTATTGACTCATTTCTTATTTTTTTAATACAGCAATTAGTGATTTTGTAAGACTGGGGAGGTACAAATATAAGGAACTTATCGAGAGTAGGAATGTATGTTTTTAAAATTTCACTTTAATCCATTTTTAAAAAATATATTTATTAAAAATGGGTTTTATTTGTTTACATTTTTAAGTGCACAACATACTTTAATAATATATTAGATTTAGGAAAAGGCCAACATAATATAAGTACTTTAACACCAAAGCATGACTGCTTAGTAAGATTTTCAGTCCTAGGCAGCTAAAAACTTGTCAATTAAAATTAATAAGTAATTAGAAGGGAAGTTCAGGCACTTTGGATACCACAAGGAGGAGCTTTGGCAGTTGTACTGGGGGCTTCTAGGACAGCTGTAAAAAAACCAAAAGGACTAGCAAAACAGAGTAGAAAACGAAGGAGAAGATGACCATGTACACAGATGTTAGAAATGGACAATGAAGCAACATCTTAAGGTAGGAAAAAAGTGCCAGAGCCCCGGAATTCATGTGAAAATAGAGAGGGTAAGATTAGACATTTAAAAAAAAACCCTGATTTTGACTAAATTTGAGAAATAAGACCTGAGGAGAAAGGGAGATGTCTACATTAAATGTTGACAGATTCATCCATAAGTTGGTCCTTAGTTCTGCCTTCAGATAAATTACAGTGAGAAGTGTATATAATATAGAGGCAGGATTTGGCCCTTTTCTTTTGTCATTTTAAGGTGATTGAAAATAAAGGGAGGTCAGAATAAAAGATGGTTGGACCAGAGGATCATTGAGGTCCCTTCCAATCTGGTATTCTATGATTCTGTGATGAGATAGCTGGAGGATTATAGACGAAGTCTCTTTTCTCTGTAGTCTGTTCCAACTCTAATTCATTTCAAGCTGTACTTCATTTGCTGTATCTGGAAAGGTTACAAACTGGTATTCTCCAAGGAGCTGTAAAGGAAAATGAGTCCTTAGGTACTAAGAAAAGATATAGAAATAGCTGTAGTTTTCTGATGGAATGGAGACAAAGTATATTTGAACTGAATCTTTTCTTTTATGTGCACCTGTCTCATAATGTGTTGTGTTAGAGGTCAAAACCAGCTATCAATTTTTATCAAAATACTATCCAACTAAGAACTTTTGTAACACTGTCTTATCTTGTTTTCAAGTATTATCATCTACACAGGGGGAAAAAAGAACGAAAAACAAACAGACAACTCCCCCTCAAATCACCTAGAAAATAGAAGTATTACATATGAAAGAGGTTTTTTTTGTTTTAAGAGTGCTCAAGGCAGTTGTATTTGTGAGCTTCAGTGGGTTTAGATCTCTTCTCAGTTCACAAGTTGGAAAGCAGTCTCAGAAGAAATTGTCTCCTCTTGCCTGCTCTAAGACATGTATTCTGAATATTGTGTGGCAGCATGAAGATTCAGCACAATGGGAATCAAGTATCAGTGTCTAAAAAAATAAAAAATATGTATTTGAAACTAATCAAAAGCTAAATATTTTACCACATGATTTCTTAGATCATTCTAAAGGCAGTATTGTTTAGGAAAAAAGTTTAAATCCTATATAATCCCCTCATACTTTTTAGTTCTCTTCTGGCAGAAAGCTTTCCAAGAAATACTGGGAGTTTTCAGGTTTTATTCTACTCTTACATATTAGGAAAAATGAAGCACATGAATAAATGAATTGACATCTTCAGGAAATAAGGTTGCTTGTGCATGGGAATATCAAAATCATAATATGACAGGTACACTGTACCTTCAAGTGAACGTCCAAGGAGAGGAAAGAGAAATAAAAACTTGTATGAAGATATAAGGAGGATGATCTAGGGTAACAAGATTTTGCTTCTGGATTATTTGATATCAGCCTATTTCAACAACCCTGGTGTTAATTGAGAATTCTTTGTGGCATGTTGTAGAATGGAGATAAACTTGAAAGATTTAGGATTTAGTAAATAATTAGTAAATAATTACTTTCCTAAAATAATGTGTTAGTAGCCCTACATTGAATAGTTTTTTGCCTCATCTATATTGAATTTCAACCAATGAATAAGCCAACAGTGATAAATCATTGAAATAATAGAAGACCATAAATTCAGATGTCCATAGCCATATTTTGCGACATTTTTGGAATAGTGTTATTACATACAGAAACAGAATGCACACAAAAAAAATGTAAAAATGGACTAAGAGGGCAACAGTAATGAATAGTGTAAATAGTAAATTCAGGAGCCATAAGATCTATGATAAAAGACTGAGTAAATTTTAATATAATAGGAGTTACTTGATAATATTTTGAAACAAAATATTGTTTTGATAGTTAAAATATACCAATAATCCACTGATTTAAAAGGGCTGTGACATATATAGAACTCTAAAATGCTTTTGATGTACATGAGTTCTTAAACCATGTAGATGATGTCATCCCTAGTTACTCTTTTCCATCTATCATGCACAATAGTACATGGAGGCATAAATGGATATGAACAGAAGTGAGGCCAGACCAGAGAGATCTACAAAAGTGAATTCACCTGTTGGGTCCCTTGCACAGATCTATAGTGGTATATACATCCCCCACCTGCAACATAAATACCATGGTCCCTGCACATAATCTGATATTGTTAGTTGACACATAGAATTATTAAAAAAAAACCCAAAACATAAAGTTCTCACTCTGAAGCTCTAGTATTGTTTCATGATTCTGCTGAAAAGTAGTAAGATAAAAGACTGCAGAAACTTTGGAATATTTACTGAGTTATGTTAACTGGTTACAAGTTTCCTGAAACCAAAAACTATGATATAGAAAAGTGTCATGAATTTAATGATTTAGAAACCAGTTTAAGTGAATAAAGAAGAAGATTGGCAACTAGATTAAAACAAAATAGTGTTGTCATTTTGGTACTCACACAGGGATATTTATTGCCTGGATCTCCCACAGAATTTTTTGAGAATATATACACACTAATTTTTTATTTTTTTTTAATCCCATTGGTGTATCATTCTTAATACTATAGCATCTGAATATTGAAGTTTGCCAAGAGCATTTTAATGTGCACTTCAACAAGAAAAGAAGTTGATTAAACATTTCATTTAACTTTGTGGTTTTTTCAATGAAAAATATTCTAGGAACTGTAATATTTACAAAATGTAATACCTTCTCAAAAATTGAGATAAAGCGAGAACCTAAGTTCATTCAGCAATGACAGTCCCCTATAACAGTAATAATGACAGTAATAATAACAACAGCGACCACAGTCCTGGTAACAACAACCCCAATAGCAGCAACAGCGACAGCAGCAACAGACACCCGAGACTCTTTCACTGAAGACCCTGTGTTGTTCTAGACAGACCACTGGAAGATACCTAGATTTAGATAAAGTGAGGTTTTCCTCTGTCACACACCCCCAGGGATATTTCTAAACAAAGGCATGTAAGACAACATTCCAAAGAACCTAGACCTTCAAGGGAGTGAAAACCTAGTTTTCTTGTAAATCCTACTAATACCTTTGGAGCTTTCGTCTGTTCTTACTCTGGTGAATACAAATTATTCAGGCTTAGAAGAAATGTCAAAACTAGACTGAGTCAATCCAGTCTCTAACTGATTGGAAATGTATTTGTGCTGACAATACCCTTTAAATGTATGAAAAGGAATTTTTTTTTTTAAATAGCATAAAGGCCCTGCTATTGCTAAGTAAAAGGTTAGAAAAAGAGTTTACCATTAATATAGAATTTTTGCTATTGGTGTCTTGTCCTACAAGGGGCATTTATAAGGTGGAAATTTTCGTAATTAAAAATTTGCTGCTACATTAAATAAAAAAAACACCTGATCCCATGTATCAGCTATCAGATGGTTTATAGGTTACCTTTTACTATTAGGCAGTACATATGTTGATGATACAGTCTGACATGATTTGCTTCAAGAGATTGTTTTCAAGTGGTTTTTCTTTAGTTCTACTAACCAGAAAAAAGTAGGAAATACAATCTGGTAGGAGAAGGCATTTTCCCTTCTAACGCTAGAATTATACCTACATTTCTTGTTCTTGTAACTTCAAGGAATGTTACTTTCAATCTCCTGTCTTTTGCCTCTAAATATTTACAACTTATAAAATTATGCAAAATTTTAAGCTTTATTTCTTACATTTTATTTACTTATGTTAATAGGAGAACCATATGATAATCAGTGATTTTATCATTATAAAACACATTTATTTTCCATAGATAAATGTGAATTTAAAAAAAAAAAAATTAAAAAAACAGAATTCAATCTGATGATTCACAATGTATGTTTTTTTCCAGATTCAATAAAACATGTAAGACAAAAGCATTTCTAAATAATTTCTTTTCATATATGGTGGCAATTAACATTTCAGATACCAACAAAAAAAAAATGCTTATGTTCTGTGTTAACTATAATGAAATTATCTGTTGTTATTATCCATTAATGTTCTAACCATTTCCCCGTAAGAAACATTAAGCAATCTAAAAAGGAGCATATGTTTGTGCAAATTATATTCTCCCTTAAGATTTTGTAAGAAGCTCATCATAATAAGCAATTATACGGTACTTCTTCAGCTTAAACTTTTAGATTAATCACAGAAAGGTTTCGTGCATAACCTTCTTGCCAAGAACATGCTTTAATGTGACAGGTTTATCCTCAATTAGGTTTTGTTAAAGAGTCTTCTTTGTACTATTTTTCATGTTTTGCTTTAGTACAAAGATGGTGCATTCTCTTTACATATATATTGATGTAAAAGGTATTCTGCTGAGCATACTGCTTTTAGTGAATAATTAATTTGAGAAAATTGAGGTTTTTTTCCTGATTGGCTTCTTTTGCATGCACAGCTTAGCTTCTGATGATCAAGATGACAAGACAACACAATATAATCATGCAAGCACTGTAACTAAAAGGTAAACCCTATGCTACACTTTGAAGAAAAGTATCTTTTGTAGTTTTATCTTATTGTTTGTACATGTCAATTAACCCTATTTAATACATTTTCTCACAAATAATTTGCATATTTGAACGGTTTCATGCCTTTAGGGTGAGAGAGATTAAAATGCCTAACTACAAATTCCAGTCTTCTGTACTTTTATTTGACATTATCAAAAAGTACCACAGAGGCAAAATGTCATGTTATGTCATAATATAAAATGACAAGCTCTGTACAAACACATGAACAGCAAATCTTTTATCTGGTATTAGTGAAATAAGTAGCAAAGATATAAATGTCTTCATTTACAAAGGATCTAGATACTGTAACTAAAGACAAGTGAAATCTTTTAAAAGACGCATTTAAATGACTGTATGTGCATAAAATAACATGGGAGAATTAGAATGGGAATGTTCTTTGTGGTAAAATAGAGTCACCATTTAAGCAGTTGCTTTTTTTCTTTGATAATTTTATATTCCTCTATATTGATTGGAAATGTCCACTTGACTAAGTACTGCAAAACACAGGGATTTCTGGTGTGCCCAGCCTGCAGAGGAGAACTTTCCAGTGGCAGGCTGTTATTTACCAAACAGCAGATCACATGGTGTTGTGAGAATGCATTTACCACCACAAGTTGGCCACTGGTGAATTCTCAGGATAACACTGATACTTGTGAATAAGCTTTTCCAGCTATCTTCTGAAGACAGATTTGAATTTGATACAATGTGGAGAATGAAATGAAGCATTATAGTACAGAAGGCAGTGGGCTATGACCTGTAGAGTCATAGAGGTTGGAGTAAGAATTGAAAAGATTGCAGTAACATAATAATCACTTAGAAATTAAGATATTTCTTAGGACAAGATGAAACTGAGATAAAGGTGATCCTCCTCCAGGTGAATATGTAAAGAAAACATACCCTCTTTGAACACAGATTTATATGAACTAGGGAAGATAAAGAAATAGGCATTATGAGGTATTATATTTTGACTGTTAAAATAGTTGCTCTTGGTAATAAAAGCAATTAGTGGAATATTTGTTGCTTCAGCATCTCTCAGATGTCTAAAACTTAACTCATTGTTTCAGCTGCACTAATAAACAACGCAGAGATATAATTTCTGTAAGAGCAGGAGTTACCTCAGCTATCTCAGGTACTTAAATTAAGGTACAATGATAAATTGCCTTATGGATGCTTCTTTTTTTTCCCCTCTGTGATTATGAAGAGAGTTCAGGCCAGATGATTCATCCCCTATGACACTTCTCTGATGACAGCATGAATCACCGTCATGTTTTGTTTTGTTTTCCTCTGTCCACTACAGAAAGGAAGTTAGAAAGTTTTGAGCTATTGCTGACTTCAACTCTATTAGATGACAGAGTGATTATCTTTTACTTTTTTGTCTATTTTTCTTTATGTTCATAGAATAAAAACCTCAGAGCTACTCCTTCTCTTCTAAGAAGGTTTATAACTTGGTTTCTAGTGTTGGGGATTTAGGCTAATATTTGACTCAAAAAATTTAGTCAGAAATAGATTAAGCATGAACAAAGCCATAAAACTAACTTTACTCTCATATCTGTTTTGTCTGGGGGCGAGTTAATATTTGTCCTACTTTGGAGATAGGTTTTGAATCTAGGATAAAAACAGGATTGGAAAAATCCAGATAGGTATTGCTAAGCAGTGCTCACTCAGCATCAAGGCTTTTTCTATCTCAAACTTCCCCAGCAGTAATTAGGTAGGGGCAGACAATAGACTGTGTGGCCACACAACTGGGACAGCTGACCCCAGATGATATCCAATGTCATTCATGTGTTGTGACCAGCAATAAAACCTGAGGAAAGGAATAGGAAGGGAGGACATTCACATTTATGACATTTGTCTTACCAAGTTACCGCTACATGTGATGGAGCCCTGCTTTCCTAGAGATGGCTGAACACCTGCCCACCCATGGGAAGTGATCACTGAAATCCTTATATTTCTTTGCTTGCACAGATGGCTTTGCTTCATTTATTAAACCATTTTTATCTTGACACATGAGTGTTTTTGCTTTTGCACTTATTTTTGCCATCCCACTGCAAGGAATTGAGTATGCAGCTGTGTAGCACTTAGCTGCCTACCAGGGTTAAGCAACAACAACTCCTAAGTTCTTATGCAAGACTGTCGCATTTGTTATGATCCAATTATTATTA
>VZTN01002734.1:3321-15231 GCA_013400515.1 Erpornis zantholeuca | reverse complement strand
AGTTTTATATAATTCTGGGCTATCAGTTGCTGCCTTCTAGCTCTACTTAAGATGTGCAAACCTGTGAATTGTGACCATGTCATGTGACCATAGTTATTATGCAAATGTGCACTGCATGGTATGCAAACAGTTAACTAGGCCATATGAAATTTTTCTCTGGTTTCCACAAATGATACTGCAGGGATCCAGCCCTTTTCAGCTGATGACACTAGTTTACAATTCAAACTGCAACATGCTATACAACACAAAAATTTCAACAAAGCAAGGCTGGGCAAGATTAAATACAATATGATGGAAAGGTTGAAAGTAATTATAAAATTTTCGTCTGATCAGGAGAGTTTGATTTTTCCCTGCTTATCTGATTTTGTCTTGAAAGCTTTTCCATATGGATTCGGAAGGTTTCCCATCTTTTTTTTTTTCTGAACAACAGGATTACCTTAAATGTTTTTCGTCTTTCAGGAAGATACTCCAGCTGCATCGCTTTCCTGTTGGTTAATCAGTGGGCTGCTTCTGTTTTCACAAAGACAAAAGTGTGCATGCTTGAATGCACTAAAGTGTGAAGTCTTGGTGTACTTCTGGTGGTCATATTATATAGTAATACCCATTTAGCCCAATGCAACATACATTAAAAAAATTAAGGAACGTAATATTCCATGAAGATACTGTATGCAGATGGTAAAAGTAGTTCTCACTTGCCTCAGCTGACAGGTTCATTTCAGTTTACAGTTTGTATACAATGGCAAAAGAATTTAGTTTAAGAGGTTAAAATGGTCTTTTCATTGTACTGTTTTTGTTTAGCACTATCACCTCTTTCATCCTCACACACACTGAAATATTTTGCATGTGAATGAGTATATTTCATGTGAAGAGGTGTCGTAGTTTAGGAATGGTATTCTCCAATTCAGTACTCCAGCTAAAATGATGCCAGCACTTGCTCCCCCTCCCCTCCAATTGGAAGCACAAAAGGTGAGGATCCTGGGTTGAGATAAGAACAGTTTGCTGGAAACAGCAATGTGATAAGAAAATGAACAGTATCAGCAACAGTGTTAATAATAGAAGGTATAGCACAAAGTAATTATTTGCACAGAAAGCCTTCAACAGGAAACAAATACTGCCTGGTTCTTCCCAACCATGTCTTCTTCCACTGAAAGGAATGCCCTTTTCCTCAGAAGCCAGTCTCCCTTTCCCCCACCCCTGCCAGTGACCTGCTGGTTATAGAAAGATATCAGGGTCCTGGACACACCCTCTCAACCATGTTCCCTTCTAGCTGCTGCAAAAAATTAACTTTGTCCCAGCCAAAACTAGAGGGAAGAGTAGACACACTGATCACTGTTCATGAAGAAGAACATGTACAGTACAAGCACCAGTGGTGCAAATTTCATCATGAAACCTCACCAGCTCTTCTTAACTCAGCCTTGAAAAGGTTTTATTGACTGTTAAGCTTTTTGTCTCTTTGCCGAAAATATAAAATGCTAATAATTACATAATTATTAATGGAATTACAGCTGGTTGATAATATTAACCAACTAAGTAGTTCTATATCTAAATTATGTTTTCTAATTGTGTGTTATTATCAGTTGCTTTATGACAACATGACAAAGTACTTGAGTAACACAGTTCTGAACTGTGTATTAAGGGGAATTTTATTTACCTGAAAATAATGACCATTTATGAACAAAAACAGTGAAAACATATTTTTACTGTTGAAGTACACTGAGGTTACTTATTTTAATTGAAATAATATTCTGTCTTCAGTCTTTCCTACGGATAAGTCATTCCTGAAAATAATGTGATTAACAAGGTTTTACTCAGGCTTGCTTTCCTAAGCAGGCTAACAGATAAGTTTGCAAATTCCTTTTTAAAAACATGGCTGTCTTGTGAATAAATGAATATTTTAGAGCCGTCAGAATAGCTTTTTGAACTTGATGGTCAAGCCAACCTCAGTCCAACAGTAACATTAGCGATAGAGAGTTTTTCAGTGTCTTTCATTAATCAATCTTAGTATAAAAATCTCCTGGACCTCAGAATCACTCAAATGACAGACCAGTTTCTAAGCCTTGCATGGAAAACGGTGGACTAGAGCTAGGGGAGTGTTCTGTCATGGCTATATATTTTTAAAGGGTGGCTATAGTAACACAGTGTGAAGAACATACAGCTCTTTCATGGGCAGCTCATATATATTACTACAGGCATGAGTTTCATGCCTTATATGCAACATGTACAATGTCTGAACGCATGGGAAATTTCACAATGTCAAAAATCTGAAGTGTTACTGATTTTTTGCAAGTTTGATCTATCATTTAAAATATTTGAAACATTTTTGGCAGCTAATTAGCATTCAGTATCTGGTTTAAATCATCAAAGAGGCAGGAATTAATTGGATTTAAATGAATCCCAGTAAAATAGATTATGACAATTAGAAAATACTTCTAAATAACAAGCTATCATGATAGAGCTCGATCCTGTGAATTATGGCCAAATCTACAAAAATCCGTAAGGAATGTGCTGATTGTGTTGGCCCTTGAAAAGGAACAGCAAGAAATTCTATTTCCAATCAAGTAGTTTATTTGTTGTGGTACTGCTGACCTGATGCAAATAAGATGTTTTTATGGCCCATTTGAAAGATGTAAGAATTTTCCGTCTGAAACTCAATTGTCGTTTTAACTGCACTGTAGGTTGCCAGTGCTTCTTAGTCACTGTGCTGCTTCCTTGTAAAATAATACAAAGATAACATTTACCAAACTCATTGTTCTCGCTTCTCCAACTAACTTGTGTACATCCAGGTGTCTATGTCACCACTTCCTTCTTGGTGCCTTGTTTAGTATGCTCCTGCAAAACCAGTTTCATGGTTATTCTTTACAAATCACATTTTTCATCATAGTACTAAATATCTGGTGTTTTTTCTTCTAACAGTCTACCTTGATTCTTGACAGACTTCACAACATAGCTGTGAGGTCTGCCTGTCAAGGCTTTCCTTTCCTCCTACCTTTCTAAAGCATCTCAAACTTATAAAGAGATTTCTCTCTGACTTCTCCAGACAGGTCTGATATTATTTTCCTATGTGATTTCAGCTCGTGAACATATAAGTCAGTAATATGGAAAGTTGATTCTTCCAAAAGAAACAGTCCAACAGTGTCAGTTCTGAAAAGGTTTCCACTGTAGTTACTTGCTACTAGGACACTGCTTCTCTTAAAAATCATGAAATATTATGTTAGGGAGAAAAACTTAATCCTTCTCAAAGCATTCAATTGTCTAGGCCAGCCCTGCCTATTTACTATGACCAAAGCAAATTTTGGCAGTATTAATAATGCTCAGGAACAACAGAACTGTTTTCTGTCAGGAAAAAATAATTCATGCAGAGAACAATGCTGTGCTGGGAGATGTCCCCTGTGGAATTTCTGAAGGGCTGAAAACAATCACAAAACATATAGGCTTTTTGCTGAAATGCATAATGGATTTTGACCTCACCTCATTAAACAGCAGTACATAATACATAATGTATAAAACCCTCAGCTCACAAAATAAACATTTTACAATAGGGTATAAATGGAACAGCAAAGAATAGGAATCAGAAAAATTCTATCTTATTGTTAAATTACGTGCTTTTGGAAATCATTCTTGCTGAAATTCTAAAATATACAGGCATACACATATGAGAAGGTCATCCCAGGCTCTCTTTCCTTCTCTTTTGATGGAGAGAAGTTAAACACATCTAAGGCACAGTTCACTGGATGGCTAAAATTCTCATCTAAGATAAATAATTCCCAGCAGGGAGACCTATCTCCATTAACTATAAAGGGAGTCCAGGTTGACTGGCTCAGATATTCAGGGCTAAATTGTTCATATCTAACGTTATGAGATAAATTCCAGCCTTAGAGACCACTGTAATGAAGCTGCAGAAGAGCTTGAAGATGTGAGAATTAATTAACTCTTTGGCAAATTGGTCTTTCTACTGCAAAATTTACCTTGGAGATCTAGGGAGCAGCACGAGGAGCAGGCAAAGCGCTCTGCCTTGTGAAGGGGGCATGCCGGAGAGACAGCGATTCACACGCAGGTACTCAGCACATGGAAACCAGCAACACCCTGACCTCTCACCCCTGTCAGGCAGGACCAGAAGGGATCCCTTCTTCCCCACCAGCCACTGCCTTGGGAGGCTGTATAGGATAACCTCAGAGTCCTAGTCATGCCCCTCCTGGCAACTGCAGGTATTAACCATGTCCTGGCCAGAACCAGAACACAGTTGTACCTCACATGGGCAAGAACTGCCCAGCTTATTTCTCATGGTGTATCTGTGGATGTTACCAGATAAGAGTTACTGCATCCTATCCTGTAAGTTATGTATGGAGAAGAAACCTGTGTGGAAGTCAGGGTAAGGGTTTGTCTGAGCATCTTATGAAACCTGTTGTATGTATGAATGTCCCCGAAACTCATGGCAGAGTACAGTAACAGATTTCAGATAAGGGGCAACTTCTGTGTGAGTAATATGGTTTACTGTACAATAATTAGGTGGAAAACAGAAAAAAATTAGTATCAGCTCGTATATAAACAGTGTTCTGTAACCAGTACTGTGTGCTTGAGTAATTCAGTGAACTGGAATACATAATCTGATATTTTTAAACAAACATAGTTCATGTGGTGAATATTAAGTAACATCTTGTAAATCTGAAATCTTTTGCACTAATATTAAGTTATTTCAAAATCTGTAATTCTCCAGGAATAAATTGTTTTACTATTTTCAGCAATGAAAAGATTTTCATACGTGGTCTATGAGCAACTGAGACTGATAGCAGAAAAAAAAAATTATAATATTATACCACAATGTCTGTACAAAGTCATGAACTGCTAATTATTTGGTCAATTTTTTGAATATACATAAACAAGAAATTAATTTTTTTTTGTGGATATGCAGAAATAAGATGACTACTGCATATATACAAAGGAATAATGCATAGACTTCAGTTGCAAACTTACATTTCATTCTCTGTCTTGCTAGGAAGCTACAGGAACAAAAGATGACATCTTTCTAAAGATGAGGGTTAGAACTGAGAGCCGCAAGTGTGTTACAGACACAGGATGGCTCTGCAGGAAACTTGAACAGAGGCAAGGATGTCATTTGATCATGTTTTGAAATCTGTGAGCAGAGCATGGTGATCTCATTGATGGGAGGAGATTCAGAATTGAGAGTACACCTTGTGTGAAACCTTTCTGAAGGCACTCTCATTTGGGAGCATTATACTGTAGGAAAGTGGACCAGTTTTTGGATGTGAGATGCCTGTGGGCATACCTGGCTCATGGAAGGGCTTGAACTTACAATACCTGTTTTGTTTCTGACATCCGTGATGGGGTTGGGTTTTTTTTGCTTTATCACAGTGTAAATGAGGCAGCTATTGCCCACTCTTGATAAATAGCTTCAGCTGCTGAGTTTTTATTATTTTGGCCAAAATTGTAAGCTTTAATGAATGTTTTGAGTTGTTGGTGATCTCTGTGCTGTAAAAGTTGAAGTTAGTGAATATTCTTGTGTTTTAAGGAGGTGCAACCGTGTCAGAGTCCTTTGAATTCAAACAATGCTTCTTTTAGAACTATAGTGTAAAGTGAAGTTGTTTAAACCCAGTACGCAAAGTTTTTAATGCCAATATATCTTTAAATATGAATATCTGATGAACTGAGGAATCATTATTTCATGTACATCATAAAAAATAATTTAGTTTCTTTACATACATATTCTGAAGCCTAATATAAATAAGTATATATATGTATATTCCAACTGATATGCAGTTGTGAGCTGTAGATTATGATATGATCCCATGAAGTATTTTATGATGGGAGAATTAGAATATTATGACAAACGGGAGGAAAGTGTTGCCATTCTTTATAGAATAAAATAAATTTAATCCTCCTGAAGACAGCAGTTAATGCAGTTCATCTATTAAAACATCACATTGCATGTATCAAAAACTAAGATCTAGGTTGAATGGGGTGTGGTGAAAATGCTTTCCAGGTAAAACTTCATAAGAGTTTCTGGTTTCTAGCTATTACAATTATATCTTCATATTTTCCTTGGAGTCTTATATAAATATTGTCACTTAAATTAAGCAACTAAGCAGTTCCCTTTCTTTTTCCCTTTACATAGCAGATGGTACGTGAACAATACACAACGACAACACCAGGCACAAGCCTAGAGAGGCCGAAGAATGAATATATCTACAAAATTGGAATTTATGGCTGGAGAAAGCGTTGCCTCTACCTGTTTGTTCTCCTCCTGCTTATCATCCTAGTTGTGAATTTTTCTTTGACAATCTGGATTCTTAAAGTGATGTGGTTTTCCCCAGTAAGTGTCCTCTTTAATTTTCCATTCTTGTCTTCTCTTCCCTGCCTTGCCACTTCACTTATTTTGTATGTACAACAGCTTCTCTGTAGGTAATAGATGGTTCTTTTTTCTTTCTTCTCAGCTGTGATATGTACTTTGGTTGAAAGTATATTAGAAAGATATATCTTTGAATGCACTTCCTCTTATGTAATTTCTATGTTGGTAATAATTTTTGAAATACTGAGGTCGTTGATGCTTTACATTGCAGTGAATCCCAACCATTTGATGAGAATATATTTTACTGTTATCTCACAGTCTCTGGTTGATATTTTATATATGATTTTTCTGTAATTTATCTCATACAGAATTCCGTAGTTAAAATATTGCTGTGGTTAAAATATGGTTGCTGTGGTTTTTTAGCTTCCTTCTCCTGTTTATCAGCATCTAAAATTTAACAATTTATTTGCCCAATTAATTACAGCTCAGAGGTAATTATCACTACTTCATGCTTGAGGCTAAGCAGCTATATAATTCAGAAATAAATTTAATAACTTTCCACTGTCATATATATTTTAATATTTATAATGTAATTTTGCATGTAGTAGATTAAAGGGTAAGTTTCAGAAGTCTGCAAGATATGATTTTAGTCAGAATGCAATAAAATGCATCAGTGAATATTGAAGCTAAGCTAATTTGCTCCTAACATGCACTTGTGATACAGAGATGATTTGAATAGACTTGTTACAAGAAAAACAATAATAATAAATTTCTGTAGCTCTGCCCTGGCTAATGAAGAAAGTTTCCATTATTACACCTCTGTCACTAAGTGAAGACCACTTTATCTTATTATAAATATTTCTATACTTGCTAATAAGTATGTTAATTTTAAGTTCTACTTACTAACACAGTTTTTAGTTCTTGAATTCCCCTGAGGGGTCTTTCCCCACATAAATTCTTTACAGCACTGTTTTACACTGACTGTTACTGTCATACAGATTACAGTGCAGAACATCTTAGATCACATATAATTTTTCTCTTCTGCAGCCCATGTGGAAGATGTGCTTTTAGTGCCTGCATGTCATAAGTCACAGAAAACATGAAAAACTTGTAATTATTTTCTGCATGCCTCAGGGTTCTATTTTTAAGGAGTTTTTAAAATTATTTTATGTTGGTTTGATTTCTACATGTGAGCCTGGGTATTTCTTCTCTCATACCAGTAAGGACTAAAAAAAAAAACATTGGAAAGTGTACTTCTAGGAAGGCCTATCTCCTCATAGTTGCCTGTGTGGAAGGCACCAAATGCCTTGATCTGCTGAGGGACAGTGTCCTTCTGCTTTTGCAACAAGAGCACTGGAGTAACACGTGTTGCAATGCAGGTTTATGTTCTTTCACATGTAAAGAGGCTATGAATGCCTTGATTACAAGGAATTTCCTAATTCTGTGTTAAAGAATCTGTATGCCTGAAACACCCAACTGGATAGTGACTTAACTGTAATGACTTCATTAATTTGAGATAATTTTAGGGAAATACTGAAATTTAGCTAAATATCAACTGTAAATATATTTGTGCAAAGTGCATGTGTATGTCACAATCCTCACAAAAGTACATGTGACGTTAAGAACCGAGAATGTTTTCTACTGGGTGTTGCTTTAAAAGACTACATCTCTGAAGACAAGAAGTAACTCTGAGGATACCAGAAATATCACCCAGAGAATGACAGAGAAGCACTGGTAGCCACTGAGTCTGAGAAAGATGTTTACTGCATGTTCAAAGTCTGGAAGTATAATTGAAGCATCACAGTCCTCTCCTGTGTCTTAAGGAAACACCAACTGTGAAGAATTAGTGTAACAGTCACAGAAATTACCAGTACTACCATAAAACCCTTTTCCTGATGGAATTAAGCATTTATGCCTCCAAGTTTTTTGTTACTGTTTGAAAAGCAAGGTATCAATATAGTGTCAGAATTAGATTTTTTATGATTTGTGAGTTCCAAGCTTGACAAGTATGTGCTGTTCAGAAAATGAGTTGATTCATGTATATCACACTTACCCAATTAAGCATTCCCATGATTGGGAAGGGTTCAAAAGTAATTGTGAGATATTATCCTATGCAGTCATCAGTTATTTAGCAAATATTAATCTGTCAACTGTGATAACACTTATAATTATTAATTATGTTTTAGGTATATTGTGTAGAGATTATAAGACATTATGTTTAATATTCATAATAGATATTGTCTTTTTAGCTAATGCTTTGAAAACATTTAGTCCTAGTTTTAAAAAAATGCATTAAGATCACTCTTAACAATATTCAAATATTGATAGCTAATAAGATATTAACAGCTTTTTTCTCTGTAATGTAATACAAGAAACAAGTTGTATCCTCACTAAGGTTGATAAACATATTTAGAAAAAACACGACAAACGTTTTTAAAAGCATTTTTTAAAGTAGAGTCTTGAAGAGAGTTTATGCTCAAAGAAAACTTTAAACATACCATGACTGCAGTATTTTATTAGGAAAACAGTTTTTCAGTAATAAGGGCGTTGGTGCTTTAATGATTGATCAACATGGTTCTATAGCACAGCCCTTTCATAAGCCCACTCAGAGCTGACAAACTTCTTGTTTAGACATGAAAGTTTCTTTTGTTGTATAAGAAGGGTTCTCTTTTTTATAAAGCCTCCCTGACTCCTTTATTAAATAATAGTTTGCAGTATACAAAAATTGCATGCTATGTCTATTCAGAGATACAGATTAAAATAATAACGAAATTATGAACAGAGCTTGAAGAAGCTCTGGCATTGAATTAATCCATGCACACGTATCCTATCTTAACCCCCATAAAACCAGACAGTGTGATAAATACTAGCAAAGAAGCTAAGCTGATAAAGGCGAACATGAACCAGACGTAGATATGCTGCAAGATGAATAGATTTTGCTCTTCTTGTAAGAATTTGGAATGATGAAAGACAGAAAATTTTCTAAGCTCTATTGTTTGAGAGGCCGTTGGCATTATATGTAGATAACTAAATGGAACAGAATTTCATTGTTTCATTCCATTTCATAAAACCTAGACTAAAAGAGAACAACCTCAGCAGAGAATATATTCCATTTCTCGTGCTGCCCCAATTAAAAAACATATGAGCATCTCCAAAATGTGCACATTAATTCATAGGTATCAGATGTGTCTCATTCTTTTTTTTTCCTTTTCTCCTTTTCTCTCTTGGAGTTCAGAGGGACAGGGTCTCAAATTTTATTGTGAGGATGAGAGAAGAAATCTGTGAAATCATTATATTCAGCTGTTTCAGAGAAGACATTCAAATAATTATGCCTTGAGCTTGGTGGATAAGGTGAAACAGAGTAATTTAAAAACTAGCATTATTTTTGCACGAAAATCACTTTCAAAAAAGGTTGGGTATTTCCCTGTAGACAACATATCACATTTTCCCTGTAATGGAAATTTAAGATTCTGTTTTTGATATAATGAGGCTTTCTGAGCACTAAAGTGGACTGCTAGTTTTAAGAGTTTAAAAACTAAGAATCTTGAAGAATTTAGGGCTGCAAGGATGTTAGAAGTCCTGTGGACAATTCTGAAGGATCCAGTAGGTCTGAAAGAGAGGAACTTCACTGTCTCTGGTAGCTGCTGAAAGACAAGCATGGCAGGATGGAAGAAGTGAAGATTTCTAGAGGGTGTCAGTAATAACTTCTGGATAGGACAATTAAAGGTGGCACACAGCTGGATCTGCTACTCACAGGATCCCATGGAAGCCAGATCTGAAGGGTAAAGTTACCCAGAAAAGCTTGATCAAGTTTAAGGACTGTGCCCTCCAAATGTAGGAATGATCAGTCCTGATACTCAGGAAGATAAATATCCTGGCTTAGCTAGGCAGGTTACTTGTGATGGAGCTTCAACGCAAAAAGGAGTGTAGAAGAGTTGGAAGCAGATACTGGCTACAAAGAAGACACTCAGAAACATTGTCTGGGCCAGGAAATGCGTCAGGCTTTCTGTGTCAGGAACGCCAAAGCTCAGCATCACTTAAGAATTACAAAGGGCAAATGGCACCAAGATGGTCTGCATCCATTGGTGCAGAGAGAACTGATTCTCTTGCAAAGCCACCCTCTGTGATGTTTGAAAGGTTTTGGAGACTGGGCAGGTCCTCAGTGACTGCTTGAATGGAAGTGTTGCACTTGCCTTAACAAAAAAAGCCGTGGATTTACCAAGGGTGAATGATGCCTGACCAATCTGATTGCCATTTTATGACAAAATGTCTGAAATTATAGATGATGGGAAGACACAAAATATCATTTACCTTGACTTCAGCAAGGCTTTTACCTCTCACATTATCCCTGTACCCTAGTTAGGACATTACAGTCATGAGGAGTGGACAAACAAGTAAGAAAAAAAATAAACTGCCTGAGTATAAAAATAAACTGCTCAGAAGGTAGATGCTAATGTCTTGCAGTCTACATGGAGGGCAGTAGTAAGCATTCCAGTTTTCTTATCCTGGGTCTTGTCCTTTTCTAAAACTTCATCAGTGACTTGGAAGAGGTGACAGAATGCTTGCACATTAAATTAGCAGGTTGTACCAGTTTGGGGGTACCCATTCAATCCTTCCAAGGCTCCGGCTGGAGGTCACACTAGCCCTAGGCCAGGATTGTCATGCTAGTGCTTTAAAACTCAGGTGTGAAAAATGTTCCTGATCAGATGATTACCATTCCTGATGCTCTAGCAAATCTTCTGCAGAAATCCCTCATTAATTCAGTTATTGTGTTATTTAGGTTCTGCTGTCTTATCATAACATCAGGAACAATTGTGTGCCAAAGATTATTTCTAACTTTTTTTAGCCTCTGATGGAGAAACCCATGTTTTCCATGGATTTTAGTGGATGCCCCAGCTATCATGGTCTCCTGCAATAAGAAAGGAAATTTCACTGCATTTCATATTGATATGGGCAGATAGTAATGCAACTCCAATGTTCACCAGAATACTAGTTGCCTTTCTTCAGTGTGGAGTTTCCTCTGACAAAAATTCTAAGCACAGTGTAAGAGAAGTAGACAGGTCTTTATCATTTCAGATGCACTGTTCGTCAAACATAATTCAGATCTGCACTCACTCTCAAGTTCTCCTACCATCCATATCAAACCTTACCTGGGTTCAAGTCTAACAAGAAGAAAGTCAGGTCCTAATACTAAGTCTTAGGTTAACCCCTGAGTCACCTTATCATGGCAGGGAGTAACTTGCTCTGTGGAGGGCCAAGCACACAATGTCCAGTCCAGCAATGCATATCCTAAGCATGGGTATTCCTAAGAACAGGATATTCTATTCTATTCTATTCTATTCTATTCTATTCTATTCTATTCTATTCTATTCTATTCTATTCTATTCTATTCTATTCTATTCTATTCTATTCTATTCTATTCTATTCTATTCTATTCTATATAGCCTGCTCTTGTCCCTCCACGTCAGCTGGACATAGAGACAAAAGCAATGACAACTGGGAGGGTTTCTACACGTTTAAGGTAGACTGTGGACTTTTCAAAACAACCAGAACAGTTCTGACTCCAAATTAGAAGGCTTAATTTCAGGGTGACATGGCACTGGAAT